>CM021105.1:223854530-223984003 GCA_007115665.2 Sequoiadendron giganteum
GGTTATCGGGGTTGATGGATTAGGGTTTAAGGGTTGAGGGTTGAGGGTGGAGGGATTAAGAGGGTATAGGGGTTGAGGGATTAGGGTTTAAAGGTTGAGGGTTGAGGGTTGAGGGTTGAGCGATTAAGAGGGTATAAGGGTTGAGGGATTATGGTTTAAGATTTGAGGGTTGAGGGATTAAGAGGGTATCAGGTTTGAGGGACTATGGTTTAAGAGTTGAGGGTTGAGGGTTGAGGGATTAAGAGGGTATAGAGGTTGAGGGATTAGTGTTTAAGGTTTTAGGGTTGAGGGTTGCGGGATTAATAAGTTATAGGGGTTGAGGGATTAGGGTTTAAGGGTTGAGGGTTGAGGGATTAAGAGGTTATATGGGTTGAGGGATTAGGGTTTAAGAGTTGAGGGTTGAGGGTTGAGGGATGAAGAGGGTATAGGGGTTGAAGGATTAGGGTTTAAGGGTTGAGGGTTGAGGGATTAAGTGGTTATAGGGGTTGAGGGATTAGGGTTTAAAGGTTGAGGGATTAAGTGGTTATAGGGATTAAGAGGGTATAGAGGATGAGGGATTAGAGTTTAATATATCCCTCCTACCACATCTCCCTCTCTTAGGTCTCTCTCTCGTTATTCAATCACTCTCACTATCTCTTTCTCCCACTCTCCCTCTCCCTCCCTCTCTCCCTCTCTCCCTCTTTCTCCCTCTCTCTCTCTACATCTCTCCCAGTCTCTCTCACTCCTATCTCTCTCCCCTTTATCCTTAACCCTTAACCCTTTAAACCCTTAACCCTTAAACCCTTAACCCTTAACCCCTTAACCCTTAACCCCTTAACCCTTAAACCCTTTACCCTCTATCTCTCTCCTACTCCATCTCTCTCTCCCCTCTATCCTTAACCCTTAATCCTTTAAACCCTTAACCCTCTACCCTCTATCTCTCTCCCACTCCCTCTCTCTCTCTCCCCTCTATTCTTAACCATTAACCCTTTAAACCCTCTACCCCATATCTCTCTCCCACTCGCTCTCTCTCTCCCCTCTATCAGTAACCCTTAAATCATTAAACCCTTAACCCTTAAACCCTTAACCCTTTAAACCCTAAACCCTTAAACCCTTAACTCTTAACCCTCTACCCTTTATCTCTCTCCCACTCCCTCTCTCTCTCCCCTATATCCTTAACCCTTAACCCTTTAAACTCTTAACCCTTAAACCCTTAACCCTTAACCGTTTAAACCCTAAACCCTTAAACCCTTAACTCTTAACCCTCAACCCTTTATCTCTCGCACTCCCTCTCTCTCTCCCCTCTATCCTTAACCCTTAACCCTTAACCCTTAACCCTTTAAGCCCTCTACCCTTTATCTCTCTCCCACTCCCTCTCTCTCTCCCCTCTATCCTTAACCCTTAACCCTTTAAACCATCTACCCTCTATCTTTCTCCCACTCCCTCTCTCTCCCCTCTATCGTTAACCCTTAACCCTTTAAACCCTTAACCGCTAACCCTTTAAACCCTTAACTCTTAAACCTCTACCCTTTATCTCACTCCCACTCCCTCTCTCTCTCCTCTCTATCCTTATCCCTAAACCCTTTAACCCTTAGCCCTTAACCCTTAAACCCTTAACTCTTAACCCTCTACCCTCTATCTCTCACCCACTCCCTCTCTCTCTCCTCTATCCTTAACCCTTAACCCTTTAAACCGTCTACCCTATATCTCTCTCCCACTCCCTCTCTTTCCCCTCTATCCTTAACCATTAATCCTTTAAACCCTCTACCCTTTATCTCTCTCCCACTCCCTCTCTCTCTCCCCTCTATTGTTAATCGTTAACCCTTTAAACACTTAATCCTTAAACCCTTAACCCTTTAAACCCTTAACCCTAAAACCCTTAACTCTTAACCCTCTACCCTATATCTCTCTCCCACTCCCTCTCTCTCTCACCTCTATCCTTAACCCTTAACCCTTTAAACCCTTAACCCTTAAACCCTTAACCCTTAAACCCTCTACCATCTATGTCTCTCCCACTCCCTCTCTCTCTCCCCTCTATCCTTAACCCTTAACCCTTTAAACCCTATACCCTCTATCTCTGTCCCACTCCCTTTTTCTCCCCTCTATCCTTAACTCTTAGCCCTTTAAACACTTAACCCTTTAACCCTTAACCCTTTAAACCCTTAACCCTTAAACACTTAACTCTTAACACTCTACCCTCTATCTCTCTCCCACTCCCTCTCTCTCTCCCCTCTATCCTTAACCCTTAACCCTTTAAACCCTCTACCCTCTATCATTCTCCCACCCCCTCGACCTCTCTTAGGTCTCTCTCTCATTGTTCAATCACTCCCACTCTCTCTTTATCCTAGTCTCCCTCTCCCTCTCTCTCCATATTTCTCTATCTCCCTCTCTTAACCCTCTACCCTCTATCTCTCTCCCACCCACTATCCCTCTCTTAGGTCTCTCTCTCATTGTTCAATCACTCCCACTCTCTCTTTCTCCCACTCTCCCTCTCCCTCCCTCTCTCCCTCTATCCCTCTCTATCCCTCTTTCTCCCTTTCCCTCCCTTAACTCTCTACCCTCTATCTCCCTCCCACTCCCTCTCTCTCTCTCTCAAATCTCTCCCTCCTACCCCTCTCCCTCTCTTAGGTCTTTCTATCATCTTTCAATCACTCCCACTTTCTCTTTTTCCCACTCTCCCTCTCCCTCGCCTCTCCCTCTCTCTCCCTCTTTCTCCACCTCCTTCTCTCTTTCTCTCTCCCATTCTCTCTCATTGATATTTCTATCCCCTCTATCCTTAACCCTTAACCCTTTAAACCCTTAACCCTTTGAACCCTTAACCCTTAAATGCTTAACTCTTAACCCTCCACCCTCTATCTCTCTCCCACTCCCTCTCTCTCCCCTCTATCCTTAACCCTTAACCCTTAAACCCTTAACCCTTAAGCATTTAAACCCTTAACCCTTAAACCCTTAACTCTTAACCCTCTATGCTCTATCTCTCTCCCACTCGCTCTCTCTCTCCCCTCTATCCTTAACCCTTAACCCTTTAAACCATCTACCCTATATCTCTCTCCCACTCCCTCCCTCTCTCCCCTCTATCCTTAACCCTTAACCCTTTAAAAATTCTACCCTCTATCTCTCTCCCACTCCCTCTCTCTCTCCCCTCTATCCTTAACCCTTAATGCATTAAACCCTTAACCCTTAACCCTTTAAACTCTTAACCATTAAACCCTTAACTCTTAACCCTCTACCCTATATCTCTCTCCCACTCCCTCTCTCTCCCCCTCTATCCATAACCCTTAACCCTTAATCCCTTAACTCTTAACCCTCTACCCTTTATCTCTCTCCCACTCCATCTCTCTCTCTCCTCTATCCTTAACCCTTAACCCTTTAAACCCTCTACCTCTATCTCTCTCCCACTCCCTCTCTCTTTCCCCTCTATCCTTAACCCTTTACCCTTTAAACCCTTAACCCTTAAACCCTTATCCCTTAAACCCTTAACCCTTAACCCTTCAAACCCTTAACCCTTAAACCCTTAACTCTTAACCCTCTACCCTCTATCTCTCTCTCACTCCCTCTCTCTCTCATCTATATCCTTAACCCTTAACCCTTTAAATCATCTACCCTCTATCTCTCTCCCACCCCCTCTCCCTCTCTTAGGTCTCTCTCTCGTTGTTCAAGCACTCCCACTCTCTCTTTCCTCCACTCTCCCTCTCCCTCCCTCTCTCTCCCACTCCCTCTCTCTCTCCCCTCTATCCTTAACCCTTAACCCTTTAAATCCTCTACCCTCTATCTCTCTCCCACCCCCTCTCCCTCTCTTAGGTCTCTCTCTCATTGTTCAACCACTCTCACTCTCTTTTTCTCCCACTCTCCCTCTCCCTCCCTCTCTCCCTCTCTCTCCCTCTTTTTCCCTCTCCCTCTCTTAACCCTCTACCCTATATCTCTCTCCCATCCCCTCTCCCTCTTGTTATGCCTTGCATAACCACCCATCTTTTGCCTTGGTCAAAATGGGTCCCCCTTTTTGTTTTTTTTCCTTGTTTGTTTTCTAAAGAAAGTTTGGAGTTTTTTTTTTTCCAGTACTTTGTTTTTCTTTGGTTTGTTCTGTCAAAACCAAAATTGGAATGAAATCGGGTTTTGAAACTTGTTTCAAAGTTCGATTCTGATCCCTATCCCGATGGTATTTTCTTTTGTGGTCTTTTGGTTTTGTCTTTGTCAGAGGTGGAACCGGATTAGAAGTTAAGCCTGAACTTAGTTCAAATTTCAAATTCGATTCTCTTTCTGCCTCCGCCTCTACCTTTTGTTTTGTTTGTTTAGACTTAGGTTTTTATTTTTGGTTTTTCTCGTTTTTGTCTTCGTATTTTAATTTGACTTTTTGTTTTGTTTTCTTCTTCGTTGGTGGAACCGGAGCTAGAATAGGAACCAAATGCGAAACTTGGACAAAGTTTCTAAATCAATCTCAACTCCGATTCCGCTCTCGTCGTTTTGGTCATTGACTTTATTGAAGTCTCACAATAGTAATGTGCTAGTTCCCTCTACAATTCTAACTCCGATCTTTTGCATTTATGGCATTGATTATAGGTGCCATGCACGCGCGAAGCTGCAATTTTAACCTTAATTAGGGATTAACTAAAAATTATTATCATTGTTTAAAGGATCAAGACTGAAGTAGAGTTGCAGTGGAGCATTTGGACATGTGATTCGATCGAAAGGGATATAATCACACGCAGAATCATCTCAGAAGGTTAACTTATTTATCTGTGTTTAAGGTAGGGTTTTTGTTCTTCTCTTTCGTTTTGTTTCGCATTTTTCATTTTTTGTGGTCATTAGTTTCTCGTGATTTTGTGACTCTCGGTTATTTTGTGAGTTCGTGTTCTTCATGTTTCTTCTCTTTCATTCTGTGTTATTGTTTTTGTTTTGCTTTTTCTTGCGTGTTGGTTTTTTTCATTTATTTGTTTTTTTTTCAGTCATTTTCACGTTTAAACGTGACCATACTGTGATGTGTTAGGTTTTAAATAGCATAGATTAGTTACGGTTATTTTGTTTTTAAGTTTTGGTAGATTATGATTTTACTTAATCTTTATGTTGCACATCATCTGGTTATTTTGAATTAGATTAAAATTGATGCCCTAGGTTGTTAGACGTTGAGGTTTTATGAGTTAGGGTTTTGGCATGTTTTCCTATTTTAAATATGATGCCCTAATTGTTATGGTTTCCTCACATTCATATGGGGATGGTCTTATATAGGTTATTTTTAAGCCCCTTTCATTTTGATATGACCTAGTTCTTAGATCTTAGTGTTTATTATGTTGTCAAAAGCATTTATGATGTCATGGTTATTTTAAGCGGAAGCATGATCGGAATTGATTTAGACTTTGAACCATGTTTTGTAGAAAGTATCGATTATATTTCCATCTAGTCTCCGACTCCGCTTAGAACTAGAAGCAGGATTTCAAAATACTGGTAACCCAGGCGGAAGCAAAAGCGAAACTGAATATAAAATTAGAAAATCTTCATCAAACCAAATCGGTTTTCGTTCCAATTCCGATTTCGGTTATCGTTCCAACTCTGACTCTGGTCCCACCTTGTTATTACTATAATCTCAATAATTGTTTTGACTCTGATCCGGAAAGTGTTTTAAAAGAGACTATTTAGAATGTTTTCTGCCTAGTTTTGCCTCTGGTATATATATGAAGGGTAAGATCTTAAAGCATATTTTGTTATATTTGTTCAAGGATCTAATTTGAGGTTTTGTTGTAGGAAGTTAAAGAATGTCAGGAATATCAGGAGAAGCTGGTCAGAGGAGTCAACCTACATAAACTTTGAAGGCATCAATTAAGCCTAAGAAGGTTAAACTAGAACAGCTGCCTTATACCTTGAGGTATAACCATAGGGGTCTTGTTGTCACTGTTAGCAAGGTGGAATCTGATTGGGCTGATATAACTGACACCAATCTAGGCCCATTCAATTACGAGGAATTGTACTCGGAAACATTTACTAAGGATGTAACAGGGAGAACTGGAACAATAGTTGAGTCTGGTTTGGCTCACTTCACTGTGTTTCCTCTATCCATCCAATGCCCAGAATTGATGATGACAGCAGTTGGGGCTTACAATCCTGCCACCAGGTAGTGTGTGGATTCACAAGATAATCTGATCATAGACCTAACTCCTCAAATATTTCAACTTATGTTCAGTATCCCTGATCCAAAGAATCTTGCACAACTGAATGAGGCAAAGGCTTTGGAGATGTAAAACAAATAAAAAGAGACCAATAGGGCGCACTTAAACAAGAAATGGTTGAGAATGGAGAAGAAGTCCTTGACAAAGCTCTCAGATCAACCAAAGAGGGCAGAATTTTACAAGGAATTATCAGATCTTATTTTCATGTTGTCTAGAGTTTTTGGAAAGAGGGATGCATTTCATTTTAAGGAATGCATGTTTCCATTCATTGAGACAATCTTTGATGGCAAGTAGTAGTTTCATTGGCCTATGATTGTCTAGGATGCCATACATAATCAACTAACCAGAATAAGGGAAACTAAGAGTTTTTTCATGACCTCTTATGTGGTCTATGCAGCAGCTAGAGGAGGCATCTTACCAGGATTAAACAGAGTGGGAATATTGGGGGAAGTTGATGGGCAAAGGAGAGTATGGCATCATTATGACCAACTCTCCCTGTAGATTTCTGAAACACATTTTAGAAGAGTTAATGATGCATTTTTATATGTAGTCATTAACCAGATTAATGGAGATGTAGGGTAAAGATTAAGCCAGGAGGCCATGGCATTTATTACAAGATAGGGGTGTTGGTATATCTAGTACCCCAAGTTTACTTATTTCAGGTTGGCTAGGTTTGAGGGTCATTCTCACTTGCTCCCTAGGTGCTACAGCAATAGGATGGTTTTGATGGAATTTGTTTATCAAGCTTTAGGGGTCAATGCCAGGTTTGGGATGAAGCATAAACTAGGTTGTCACAAGTTCCCCATGCAATTGGGTGAGTACAGCTGCCCACACCTTGTGGGAGCTAAGGTGGTTTGTAGTGAGTTGATACATTTAAATTTGGGCTTATATACTGCCCGGAGCCAGTTTGATCCCAAGAAAAAGATGAATTCTTTGCTAGCTTCAGTCTTTGATAAGCATTTCAACCTACTGGAGGATTTTTGGAGTGATCTTCAAGATAAATATGACCTCAGGAAGGGGAATTATGAAAGGTTACATGTCTCACTAATGGTAGAATTTGGGATCAAAGATGATATTCCTCATACATTAGTAGATGATGGGGTAGTATTGGATCCTTCGTATGAAGCATTGAACATAGGTACCAAGAATTTAGACCCGGTAGATTGGGATACTGAGGAGACAATTGACATCAAGCAAATAGGGAGACTAGTCTTGGATAGGAGTATCCAATGGGTTGTTCTTAGAGCTAAAACTTCTAGGGGTCCAGCCCCTAAGAAAGGGAAAGGATATAAGAGAATCAAAAGGAAAATTCCTCCCAAGGAACCCTTGGAATTCTTCACTTCTGATATTGAAGAATTTGAACTTGAAGCCCTAACCCAAGATTTGTTTGGAGTACATGAGGAGGATGCCTCAATAGGACCTAGGGCTTCAACACCAATAATGGGTGTATCATCTGCTCAAGTCCTTCCTATAGAGCAACTAGGAGGAGAAATGCTTAAGGGGACTCTCCATAACATAGCTGAAACCTTAAAGGGAAAGGAAGTGGAGATGGAGATCCATGATATTGAAATAGATTCTGATGAGACCTTCTCAGAAAAGAATGTGCAAGAGGAGATGTCTCTTGACACTGACCATGTGTTAACTAAAGAAGATCAATGGGCCTTGTTTGAGGACGCAAAAAAAGCTTCAGATGATAAAGCACGTGCATAAGCAATGGAGAAGAAAAAGAAATAGATGCTAAGGCAAAAGCATATTCCTTACTTCAACAACAACAAATGGAAGCCAAGATAAGAGCTGATGAAGTGCTGAAACAACAAAGGCAGAAGGAGCAGGAGCTAAAGACCAAAGAAGAAAATGATAATATAGAGATGGTGTAGAAGATCCATGTTCTAAAAGAGAAAAAGGCTAAGCAGCGAAGGGAGAGAGAAGCCCTTGAGGAAAAATTAAAGCTAATTGAAGAAGCCTATAAGAATAAGCAGGAAGCAGAACGTACACAAAAAGAGAAAGATGTTGAGGATGTGGCCAATCAGATACACAAGGAAAAGGAAGCCTCATATAGACTTAAAGTGTTGGAAGAAGAGAGAAACAAGTTACTTGAGGAGAAAAGGTTGGAAGAGGAAAAACTAAAGAAGGAACAAGAATTCAAGAAGATGCAAGAACAAAAGGACAAGGAAGAAGTTGGAAAGATTGCACAAGAAAATGTAGAGTAGGAACAAAAAGATGTACAGGAGGTTGATCCTCAACCTAAGGTTAATATGCTACAGTCTTTATCCTCTGCAACTTATGCTTCTTCTTCTATTATAATGGCCACTACTCCAAGTGCTCCCACTTGGTTAAAACTTGATCTTCAAAAGAGGCCAGTAACACCCTCACAGCCTCTTAATTGGGATCACATGATGAAAGAGATTGAAAAGGAAAGACCCAAGAAGAAGTCTAAAATTCTGCATTCCACTAGACTCACTGAAGGAGGAAAAATTGTTGTTGAATGTGCAATACTAATGGTGGATAGGGATGTGGGAGATATGTAGCTAACTGATTACCAGTTGGGCACGGTCAATTTGGGAAGACCCACAAGAAATCAGTGAATGAAATTAATTGATGTGGTAGCATCATCCACAAAATCAAGGATGATAAAGGATAAATAGAGGAAGGATGAGCTTAAGTCTCAATTGGATCAATTACACACATTCTTGAAGAATATTTCTGCTCCGAGGTTAGATCAAATTACCACTATAGAGACACTAGTTTTTCTTAGCAAGAGAGAGGTGGATGATTTGGTGCAAATAAGGAGTAAGGCTGAGATGATGGATAGATGGACCAAAAAGCTTAATCAGAAAGTAGGTGAGGTGCTAGAAAGTAGTTATGAGGTTCATGAGAAAGCTTTGAAGCTAATAGAAGAAATGAGTCAGCATGCTAAAGCATTGGGAGAACAAGAGGAGGAGTATAGAGGGTATATCCAGAAGCTAAAGGAGATCAATAAATTGCAAAAATCCACTCTTCTAGAGCAGTCAATTCTTGAAGAGTACAACGCAAATTTCTTGGAAAAGGCCTCCAGCATAGTCCGATTTAGAGCTGACTTTTTGTACAAACATAAGAATGACGTTTGGGATTCTAGCAAGGATCTAAATGAACAACTTGATGAACTAGAAGCTGTTATTTCTATTCTAGTGAATGTTGATATGTTGGTAAAGGAAGGCCTACCTTTAAGTCAGTTAATAGAGAAATTGGATGGTAGACTTAAAGAGGTCATACAAAAGGGAGATGATGGAGAAGATCTGTTGTTGGATCGATTGATGGATATTAGAGAAGAGGTAAGGGCTGCTAGAAGGGAGTTGAAAAAGTTGAGAGACATGTGAGAAATTTTTGCTGCTGAATTGAAGAGGATCAAGTTCGAAGATAGTTGGATTGATGGACCAGATTTGGATATGCTTCAACAGGTCTTCTCTAGTTATGATGAGTACACTTCAAAGAAAACTCCGCATGCATGACTGACAGTCTTATGGGCACATGGATTTCTTTTCTCATCTGCATGCATGACTGATAGTCTTATGGGTGCATGGATTTCTTTTCTTCTCTCTCTTTTTCTCTCCATTTTACTAGATGATCGATATGGGAACTAGAGATCAATTGATCTGAGTTTCCAAGAAAATTTAAGTTCCTAAAAAGGTGGATCTTGACTTTAGATAGAGGGGACTTCATATTTTGTACATCTATATATACCTGTAGGGTACCATCTTGTAAAGGTTAGCTGAATGAGAATAGAATTGGCCACCTGATAGCAGGAGATAGGAATTTTATAACTTTGGAAAGATACTTTGTTATTATTAGTTACAGTTGAATACAAATACAGTTTTTTTTTTTTTTACGCAATATGGTGTTGGAATTGAGTTTACTGGATAAGGTTAATGAATTATATTCTATCTGTATGCCAGTGATTGTACTGAAGCGTGAGTGTTTCTTATGTGATGAAAATCATTAGAAGGAACCAGATTTAAAGATTATTTCATTAAATTATCTATGGATTGAATTATTGAAAGTCTGTTGATCTATGATTTTGGCAACGAATGAGAGTTTGTTCTTTTGGGATCTTTAATATATTTATGATGTGTGATTGTGATGGTTAAATTAAGCACCATAGATGCATGTAATAGTATGGACTATTCAGTAAATTGCATCATGTTATGATTTTCTTGATCTATTGGAGGAACATTCGTTGTTGAAAATACATGTTTGGATATTAGATAATTTTATTCATGTTTCACTAATGTATGCCCTGATCTATCTTTTTATTTTATTTAAAAACCCCCTATTCATTAAATACAAATTGATGAATTTGTCATTGCTTGCATTCCTTATTACTAGCAAAGGCCTCTTGAATATTATGGTTGCATGGACCAATTGAGTGACACCAGTCAATTGAGAACCAACTAAAAGGACCTTGGGAGTTAGGCTACTATATGTTTTCTTTCTTTTTTAGGAGAAATAGAGTAGAGATATTTTGTTTAACATTGTTTTTGTCATTTTCACCATCAACAGATTTAGCGCTAGAAGGAGGGCCAAAGGAATAAGCTGTCTCGCATTGTGTCATTCTCACCAGAGAAATACGAGAGGATTCTTAGATCCTCTATTGACCCTGAACCATTAGAAGAACTCCAAATCCCGGTTAGACGTAGACCCCATGCTCGTAGAAATTTGATTCCACTATTGCCACCACTGCTTACTCCACCTAGATTTCAACCAAATCCACGTACACCACCACTGATTCGGCCAGTGTCACCACTAGTCTGACCTACCTCACCACCACCGATTCAGCCAGTGTCACCACAAGTCCAACCTATATCACCACCACCTACTCAACCAATCCTACCCATTGCTTACTTTGTGAATAACCCCTCTCCACTAAGGACTATTCCGGGGGGAATCCAAAAAATTTTTGTCCCAAGTACATGCATGGGGAATCAAGAAGCGCTGAGGAGTATATACAAGCATTAAAAGATGCTTGTACTCATGCTCAAGTGGCTCATGAAGACATGTTATGTAGATTGTTTTCTTATTTTTTAGGGGACATGGCATATAAGTGGTACTTAAATCTGCCCCGGGGATCTATTCTGGGTTGGACAGATTTATAAAATGCATTCATTAATCAATTTAGGGTCTATGTAGACCCTGGCATCTTGTATCACCAGTTTGCCACCATAAGAAAGGAACATCATGAGCTACTGCCTCTTTTCAACACTAGATTCCAAAGGATATTTCATAGGCTGTAAGATCCTTACTTAGTGGCTGAGAATATTGCCATTCATGCGTATTTAAGAGCTATTGATCCCTTGATTGGTTTATTCTTGTAGAGAACTTATCTACCCAACAAGATTGACTCCTTTTCTAAAGTGTATCATTTAGCCATCAAATTGCAACAACAGATAAGTCTACAATCAGAAATTTTAGGAGCAGCTCTTCCTCCCATGAGTTATCAGATGCCTAATCCATCATTATACAACACTGTCCTAGGGATGTCTTACTCCCAATACGGACCTGTGTCTGAATTGTAGGCCCCACCTACCATGCCCTTTTTTGAAAATTGCGTGAAAGATTCTTACCAACAACCTTAAAATCAACAACAACAAGTGGGAGGATCAACGCATGTTCGTTCCCCATCCATAGTGCAAAAAACTATTCAACTGACTAATGAGTTAGAGACTCTCAAAAAGACTCTATCTCAAATGTCTAATGATATGGCACAGCTTAGGCATAACCCTCCCCACAACCAAAACTAGAATTATCAGAACCAGGGAGGTTACAACAACTAGGGGAATTACTCCAATCAGAATGTGAATCAAAACACCAACCAGAACTTCCAAAATCAAAACTCCTCTAAAGAAAATTACCAAAATCATAACAGAGGATATAACGAGAGGTCCAACAACAACAATAGGCAGTGGAATACTGGACCTAACAATGGGGGAGTCTACCATAATTATCAGTTAGGTGAGGATAAATCACATACTGCTAATGTGGCTCACCTTAATTTCATGACTAACTAGTGCAGGCTACATGATACTATAGCATATTTTGAGGTTAATTGCCCAGAAATGGAGAAAATGGTAAAGATTGCACAAGCTAATTCTTATCCTCCAATAGGAAATTCCAATCAGGATAAGGGGCCAGTAAGTACTGCTATGAATTTTGAGACTATTGAAGAGAAATACCAATTTCCCATGCAGGGAGATAATGAGCCAAACGAGGATATGTATGATGCCCAAGCCTTCCAGTCCAAAGGTGGTCAATTTCTAAGAAATCAGAATAAGGGCCCATTTACTACATCTACACCCCTAAACAACATGGTCCCACCTAACCAAAATGTAGATAATAACCCACCACCATCGAAGGGACCTTCTAACCCTCAGAATAGAGGTAATCCGCCTCCTTTTCCTAAATATCAAGTGAGGAATGATTCAAAATTTTATTTTATTGTAGAATTGTAGAGATAGAAGACATCATTATCATTCTTTGACATCATGAAGTGGTGCCCGACTCAACATGAAGTGGTATTGAAGGCCCTGAAGGAGGCAGGCCGCTTAAAGGAAAAAGGTAAAGTGACTCCAATGAAGGAGACAAATGCAACCATCTATAAAGGTAAGACCAATACCCCACCTTTCCTTTTAAGTTTAAGGATTTTTGGAAAGAATTTGCATAACTATTTATTGGACTCTGGAGCACCGGGTAATGTTATGCCTTTTTCAATATGTAAGAAGTTAGGATTAAATCCTATCTTGACCAATAAGAAAGTGATCCAGTTAGATAAAAATGAGGTCAATGTTGTAGGAGAACTAAAGAACATTCATGTACAGGTTGGATCAGATCCAAGGATCCAAACCTACATAGATATCCAAGTGGCTGACATCTTAGAGACATATGGTATGCTCCTAAGTCAGGAGCTAATGAAAAGTATTGGGGGATATTTGTCCTTGGATTTCTCTCACATGTGGTTACCCTAGAAGGGGATAGCAACGTAGATAAGGATTGAGAGTGAACCAAGGCTCAAGCATATGATTATAGAATATGATGCTTCAAATGAAGTAGCATATTTTGAGACTAAGATAGGAGTTTACAAAGAAGAGGAAGTCCTAACCTTCTTTGTACTCAATCCTGAGGATACATTGCCCCTAGAACACAGTAACCCAATGATTTGCATCAACCAACAAGTTCTAATAAGGAAATTCAATAAGACAAGTTGGTATTAGGAGAAGAAATCGATTTGAGTAGTTTGTTGCTTGCAAATTGGTGTAGGATTCATTATCACAATCATTCAGAGTTTACATGATCACCATGCGTAGATGTGTTAAATCATATAGGCCAGCCTCAATAAATATGTCAAGAGAAACCCCAAACACCCATCAATGAGTTTTCTTTTACAGTTAAGGATGCTACCATTCTCACTTGGACTAGTCTTTCTCAAGAGGAAGTTTCCTCACTAGTAGAGCAGACTTAGGTTCTATGCTCTAAGATTCAAGAAGAAATTGAGGTGTCTCAGTTCTTTTCCAATACACCTGCCCCAGATACTCTACCAATGCATGACATTGATAAAAGAGGAATTGGATTCCAGTTTAACCCAAGAATTTGTTCAGGAAGTGATTCTTGACCCAGCTGTGAATATAGAAAAGTCTTCAAGTGAGCCTTGCCCCAAGTCAATTTCTTATGACCAGAAAAAGTTCAAGCCACCACATATTCCAAATAAGTCATCCCCTATTATCCCTAAAAAGAAAGAAATCCTAGCCAAAGACCAATTGTGGAGTCTTAAATTTGATGGCTCCAAATCCAAAGTAGGAAGTGGAGCAAGGATTGAACTAACCAACCCGAAAAGGAAAACTTACTTTGCATCTTACAGATTACAGTTTGGCTGCACAAATAATGTGGCTGAGTATGAAGCACTTGCTCGTGGACTTATGTTTGCTCATAAAAATAAAGTTATTGCTCTCACAGTTATGGGGGATTCTGAAGTGATCGTAAAACAGGTACGTAGCTAGTATACATGTCATAACAAAATATTTGGCTGCATACAAAAATAGAGTTTGGAACTTAATTGAAGACTTTGATGCTTTTGGGATTACTCTGATCCCTAGAGAAGCTAATAAAATTGCAGATGCCCTTGTCGTTGCTGCTAGCACATTGGAACCCATGCAAGACTCTAATCTAAAGATATTTTCAGTTGACTTAATTTTAGTCCTAGCTATTCCTGATAATGTCCAAAATTTTTAGGTATTCGATGACGATCAACATATATTGTTTCTGGCAAGTTCAGATCTCTTTGAAGGGAAAATAATAGATGAATCTAAAATATATCAGGGAGATTGGGATCCTAAGAAGGAAGGTACAGAAGAGATATTGGAGCCAAAAATCAATAGCATTCTAAAAGGGATGGTAGCCTTGGAGAGAATATTTGATTTTGACCCACGAGCTCGTCAAAGGGTGCCTACAAAGAGTGATGGAGGAAAATATGAATCTGTTAATCTGACTCACTCAGGCCCTGAAAGGAATGTCCTCATAGGAAAGACTTGTCCTCAAGAAATTAAGGACAAGATAGTCAAAGTTTTGGAGCAAAACATTGTAGCCATTGCTTGGAGTTATGATGACCTCAAAACCTTTGACACTTTAGTGATCACACATACCATACCTCTCAAGCCAAAAGCCAAGCCCTTCCATCAGAAACAACGCCCGGTCAATGCTTTAATTGAGCCCCTGATCCAGAAAGAGGTGCAAAAGCTCCTATCTGCAAGAATAATCTTTTTTGTTAGACATTCTACCTAGGTGGCAAATTTAGTTCCTGTACGCAAAAAGAATGGTGAAATTAGATTATGTGTTGATTTCAGGAATATAAATAAAGCCTTTGAGAAGGAAAATTATCCACTACCCTCTCTTGATGAAGTGCTACAAAAGGTTAATGGGTCTCAGATGATGTCATTTTTAGATGGTTATTCTGGGTACAATTAGGTTCTTGTCAGTCATGAGGACAGAATGAAGACAGCTTTCACCACCAAATGGGGTACATTTGCCTATCGGAGGATTTCATTCGGTCTTATTAATGCTGGAGAAAATTTTCAATGGGCAATGGATGTAGCCTTCAAAGATTTGATAGGGAAGTGTATAATTATTTATGTGGATGGTTTAACCATCTTCTCCAAGAATAGGGAAGATCATGCTACTGATCTAGAAAAAGTGCTCAAAAAATGTATAAGCTATGGTGTCGTCTCCCTCAATCCAAAAAATTTTCTTAGGAATATTTGAAGGGAAACTCCTAGGTCACATCATATCAAAAGAAGGGATATCCATAGAACCTGATCGAGTGGAGGCTATCTTGAAACTAATAAGGCCAAGCAGCCAGAAAGAAATGAGATCCTTCTTCGAGAGGATCAATTTTGTTAGAAACTTTATAACAGTGTTTACGGAGATCGTCAAACCTCTAAATGAAATGATGAAGAAAGAGGCAAAGATTGAGTGGACTAATGAGGCTAAATTTTCTTTCTCGCAGATCAAACAGTCAATATCTGAGGCCCCTGTTTTGACAAGCCCAAATTATTTAAAACCTTTTTATATCTATTCTTTTGCATTTGACCATTCATGTGCAGCTGTGTTAACACAACGAAGAGGTGAAGGAGAGGAAAGACTTATTTCCTTCATGAGCTCTCCATTTAAGAATGCAGAAGTGAGATACCCACCACTGGAGAAACAAGCCTTTGCATTGGTATGAGCAGTAAAGAAGTTCAGGCATTACATTTTGCGAAGTCAAGTAATGGCCATAGTTCTTGATCCAGCTGTGAAGTCTCTCTTGATGCAAAGTGAATTGGGAGAGCGAAGAGGAAAGTGGATGGCAATTCTACAAGAATTTGACTTAGAGATTCACCAGATGAAACTTTTCTGAGGGAAAGGTTTATCGAAAGCAATGGCAAATGTGGACAAAAAATCACTTGTCAACAGTATATTGTCCAGTCATTTACTAAGGATCCCTGGTACACATACTTGATTTTCTTCCTCCTCAATAATAGATGTCCAAAAGGAATGAACGCTACTCAGAGGAGAGCATTGAGGATGAAGAGCACTCACTACATGCTTAAAGGGGGATCCATCTATAGAAATAATTTTCAAGGGATTTACTTGCATTGTTTAGATCAGCAAGAGGCCAAGCATGCCATTTCTGAGTTTCCTGGAAGGCATGGAATGGGACATGGGTTTGCAGATGCTTTGGCTCATTAGATTCTTAGATCAGGATATTATTGGCCATATGTATTTTGGGATGCATACCAGCATGTCATAACCTGTCACATATGTCAAACTTCTACACCCAAGGAAAGAAATTTGGCAATGCCTTTGCAACCAGTGTATGAGGTAAGGTCGTTTGCTCAATGGGCACTAGATTTTGTAGGTGTTATTAATCCTAATTCTTCTATAGGGCATAAGTTCATTTTGACTGCAACTAACTACTGTACACGATGGACTAAGGCCAAGCCCTGCAAAAACAGCACCATAGAGGTGGTCATCAAATTTTTGGACTAAGAACATCACAAATAGGTTTGGAGTTCCATTTGCTTTGGTATGTGATAATGGCCCTGCTTTTTCTTCAACTGAATTCATTCAATGGGCTTATGAACAGAA
Source organism: Sequoiadendron giganteum (assembly GCA_007115665.2). Lineage (NCBI taxonomy): Eukaryota > Viridiplantae > Streptophyta > Pinopsida > Cupressales > Cupressaceae > Sequoiadendron > Sequoiadendron giganteum. The sequence continues at coordinate 223,871,315 of CM021105.1, forward strand.
AATTATTTTGAAGTATTCATCTGATTACTACCCTCAGGGAAATGGAGTGGTTGAGTCCACTAATAAAAATATGTTGGAAGTGATAAGAAAATTGCTAGAAAATAATCCTAGGGACTGGCATACCCAGTTGAGATTTGCCTTATGGGAAGATCGAACCAGAATCAAAGAAGCTCTAGGGAATTCACCTTTTAAGTTAGTCTATGGCCAAGACCCTATCTTCCCAATCCATTTACAAATATTTGTTCTCAAGTTTATGCAGGAGTTTTATACCAAGGATGATAGGATCGAGGTTAGATTACTTAATTTGCTTAACATGGAGGAACAAAGAGATGTTGCTTTGGAGTAATTCTCTAAACATCAGGTTGTCGTCAAATGCTGGTTTGACAAAAGGGCCAAGATAAAAGCCTTTAGGATATCAAATCTTGTATTACTATGGAATAAAGCTAGAGAAAAGAAGGGAGATCACCAGAAGTTTGATAGACTCTGGTTAGGTCTGTATCAAGTGGCTGAGATACTAGGCTAGAATTATTTTCGTTTAAGCACCTTAACAGGAGAACATGTTCCATTGCCAATTAATGGTCAATTTCTCAAGCACTATTTTGGTTCATGAAAGGTCTGATGTTTTTAAAGAATGTATTATAGTGTATTATATGTAATTAGTTTTTGTTTGTTTTTGTTTTTAATTTTTTCTTGTGTTTTTATTTTTGTTTTTTGTTTGTTCTTTTCTTTGTCTTTGTTTGTTTTATTGTGTCTTGTTTCATTGGGGGTCTTAGTTTTTGTCCATCTCAAGGTAGAGGGTTGTTATTCAAAGTATGTTATAGGCACTAGGAGAGAAATTGGTTTAGGTATTTTCATTAGCATCTTTGAAAAGGATTTCGTTCTGAAACTCATGTCTTATTATCATTCTAATGTTGGTTTGAAAATTTATTAGGGGTAGAAGATACACTATGAATATCTCATGAATTATGATAAAAAATATTTCACCAAACTAGATAACATCTGCCTATGTAAATACCTATTTATTTTAGGGTGGCTTTACCTTTTGACTCAAGTGAAAAATCCGATTCCAAGACTATCATGAAATCCATTGTAGTTCTCAACCCACATTTTGGATCAATTGTATCTGAGTATTGAGGAAAGTTCATAAAATATTTTTACAAGTGAAGCTTAAGTAAAAAAAATAGAAAAGAAAGAAAGAAAAGTCAAGCTCAATATCAAATGGGTGAATCAAGTATCTCTATCGGGGCTATGGACATCTGGCTAGCAGTAGAGCAATGCTTTGAGAGAGCTAGAGGTATCTTCGTCAAGGCTATGGATGCCTGTCTGGCAGTAGAGCAATACCTGGGATTTTATTACATGATAGTTAAAGGACTCAACCTATGTAGCTTGAATCTTAGGTATAGTTGTTCAGAAGCAGAGAAATTATCTATGAAGAATGATGCACAATATACGCACACACTGAGATTCAGAAATATTCATGAGAACATACATCTAAAATTACAGCTCAATCTTATCCTATGTATCTGATCTTATTCAAGTTAGCATGCTTCATAAGCCAAGTGGTTTTGGGGTGAATGATATTTTTTGGGTGTCATGAAAATGGGTAAACAATTTTTTGCAGCCGAGTCACCATTTGTTATGCCTTGCATAACCACTCCATCTTTTGCCTTGGTCAAAATGGGTCCCCCTTTTTGTTTTTCTTCCTTGTTTGTTTTCTAAAAAAAGGTTTCGAGTTAATTTTTTTCCAGAACTTTGTTTTTATTTGGTTTGTTCTATCGGAACCGAAATCGGAACTAAATCAGGTTTTGAAACTTGTTTCAAAGGTCGATTTTGATCCCCGTCCTAACGGTCTTTTCTTTTTTGGTCTTTTGGTTTTGTCTTTGTCGGAGGCAAAGCCAGATTAGAAGTTAAGCCTGAACTTAGCTCAAATTTCAAATTTAATTCTCTTTCCCCCTCCACCTCCACCTTTTGTTTTGTTTGTGTAGACTTAGGTTTTTATTTTTTATTTTTCTCATTTTTTTCTTCGTGTTTTTATTTGACTTTTTGTTTCATTTTCTTCCTTGTTGGCGGAACTGGAGCTGGAATGGGAACCAAATGCGAAACTTGGACAAATTTTTGAAATCAATCTCAACTTCGATTCCGCTCTCGCCATTTTGGTTGTTGACTTTACTGAAGTCACACATCAGTAATGTGTCAGTTCTCTCTGCAGTTCTGACTCTGATCTGCCACATTTATGGCATTGATTACAGGTGCCATGCACGTGTGAAGCTGTAGTTTTAACCTTAATTAGGGATTAACTCAAAGTTATTATCATTGTTTAAAGGATCAAGAGCGAAGTAGAGTTCCAGTGGAGCGTTTGGACATGTGATTTGATCGAAAGGGATATAATCACGTGCAAAATCATCTCAAAAGGTTAACTTATTTATTTGCATTTGAGGTAGGGTTTTTGTTCTTCTCTTTCATTTTGTTTTGCATTTTTCATTTTGTGTGCTCATTGGTTTCTTGCGATTTCATGACTCTTGATTCTTTTGTGAGTTCATGTTCTTCATGTTTCTTCTCTTTCATTCTGTGTTCTTGTTTTTGTTTTTGTTTTTCTTGCGTGTTGGTTTTTTTTCAATTATTTGTTTTTTTTTACAGTCATTTTCACGTTTAAACGAGACCGTACTTTGATACCCTAGGTTTTAAATAGCATAGATTAGTTACTATTCTTTTGTTTGTAAGGTTTGGTAGATTATGATTTTACTTAAGATTTATGTTGTGCATCGTCTAGTTATTTTGAATTAGGTTAAAATTGATGCCCTAGGTTGTTAGAGGTCGAGGTTTTGTGAGTTAGGGTTTTGGTGTGTTTTCCTGTTTTAAGTATGATGCCCTAATTGTTATGGTTTCCTCATGGTCATATGGGATGGTCTTATATAGGTTATTTTTAAGCCCCTTTCATTTTGGTATGACCTAGCTCTTAGATCTTAGTTTTTATTATCCTGTCGAAAGAATTTATGACGTCATGGTTATTTTAAGCGGAAGCAGGATCGGAATCGATTTAGACTTTGAACCATGTTTTATAGAAAGTATCAATTCCATTTCCATCCCATCTCCAACTCTGCTTACAAAAAGAAGCAGGCTTTCAAAATACTGGTAACCCAGGCGGAAGCGAAACTGGAACTAAATATAAAATTAGAAAATCTTCATCGAACCAAATCGATTTTTGTTCTGATTCTGATTTCGGTTACTGTTCCAACTCTGACTCTGCTCCCGCCTTGTTATTACTATAATCTCAATAACTATTTTGACGCTGAACCCGACAGTGTTTTAAAAGAGACTATTTAGAATGTTTTATGCCTGGTTCCGCCTCTGGCATATATAAGAAGGGTAAGATCTTAAAGCATGTTTTGTTATATTTTGTTCAAGCATCTAATTTAAGGTTTTGTTGTAGGAAGTTAAAGAAAGTTAGGAATATCAGAAGAATCTTCTCAGAGGTGTTAGCTTGCAGAAACTTTGAAGGCATCAACTAAGCTTAACAAGGTTAAACCAAAACAACTGCCTTATACCTTGAGGTATAACCATAGGGGTCTTATTGTCACTGTTAGCAAGGTGGAATCTGATTGGGCTGATATAACTGACACCAATCTAGGCCCATTCAATTATGAGGATTTGTACTCACAAAAATTTACTGAGAATGTAACAGGGACAATTGGAAGAATAGTTGAGTCTGGTTTAGCTCACATCACTATGTTTCCTCTATCCATCCAATGCCCAGAATTGATCATGATAGTAGTTGGGGCTTACAATCCTGCCACCAGGCGGTGTGTGGATTTACAAGATAATGTGATCATAGACCTGACTCCTCAAATGTTTCAACTTATGTTTAGTGTTCCTGATCCAAAGAATCTTGCACAACTGAATGAGGAAAAGGCTTTGGATATGTATAGGAAATACAAAGAGAGCAATAGGGCACACTTAAACAAGAAATGGTTGAGAATGGAGAAGAAGTCCCTGGAAAAGTTCTCAGATCAGCCAAAGAGGGCAGAATTTTACAAGGAAGTATTAGATCTTATAATGATGTTGTCTAGATTTTTTGGAAAGAAGGATGCATTTCATTTCAAGGAATGGATGTTTCCATTCATTTAGACAATCTTTGATGGAAAGCAATAGTTTGATTGGCCTATGATTGTCTCGGATACCATACATGATCAACTAACTAGAATAAGGGAAACTAAGAGTTTCTTCATGACCTCTTATGTGATCTATGAAGCAGCTAGAGGAGGCATCTTACCAAGATTAAACATAGTGGGAATATTGGGGGAAGTTGATGGGCAAAGGAGAGTATGGGATCATTATGACTAGATGTCCCTGCAGATTTCTGAAACATATTTTAGAAGAGTTAATGATGCATTTTTATATGTAGTCATTAACCAGATTAATAGAGATGCAGGGTATAGATTAAGCCAGGAGGCCATGGAATTTATTACAAGATGGGGGTGTTGGTATATCCAGTACCCCAAGTTTACTTATTTTCGGTTGGCTAGGTTTGAGGGTCATTCTCACTTGCTCCCCAGGTGCTGCAACAATAGCATGGTTTTGATGGAATTTGTTTATCAAGCTTTAGGGGTCAATGCCAGGTTTGGGATGAAGCATAAACTAGGTTGTCACAAGTTCCCCATGCAATTGGGTGAGTACAGCTGCCCACACGTTGTGGGAGATAATGTGGTTTGTAGTGAGTTGATACATTTAAAGCTGGGCTTGTATATTTCCCGGAGACACTTTGATCCCAAGAAAAAGATGAATGGTTTTTTGGCTTTAGTCTTTGATAAGCATTTCAACCTATTGGAGGATTTTTGGAGTGATCTTCAAGATGAATATGACCTTAGGAAGGGGAATTATGAAAGATTACCTATCTCACTGATGGTAGAATTTGGGGTCAAAGATGATATTCCTGATACATTAGTAGATGATGGGGTAGTATTGGATCCTTCGTATGAAGCAATGAACATAGGTACCAAGAATTTAGACCCGGTTGATTGGGATGCTCAGGAGATAATTGACATCAGGAAAATAGGGAGACCAATCTTGGATAGGAGTATCCACCACATTGTTCTTAGAGATAAAACTCCTAGGGGTCCAGCCCCTAAGAAAGGGAAAGGATATAAGAGAATCAAAAGGAAAATGCCTCCCAAGGAACCCTTGGAATTCTTCCCTTATGATATTGAAGAATCTAAGCTTGAAGCCCCAACCCAAGATTTGTCTGGAGTACATTAGGAGGATGCCTCAACAGGACCTAGGGCTTCAACACCAGTAATGGGTGAATCATCTGCTCAAGTCCTTCCTGAAGAGCAACTAGGAGGAGAAATGCCTAAGGGGACTCTCCATGACATAGCTAAAACCTTAAAGGGAAAGAAAGTGGAGATTGAGATCCATGATATTGAAACAGATTCTGATGAAACCTTGTCAGAAAAGGATGTGCAAGAGGAGATATCTCTAGATACTGAAAATGTGTTAACTGAAGAAGATCAATGGGCCCTATTTGAGGAAGAAAAAAAAGATTCAGATGATAAAGCACATGCAGAATAAATGGAGAAGAAAAAGACAATAGATGCTAAGACACAAGCATATGCCTTACTTCAACAACAAAAAATGGAAGCCAAGCTAAGAGCTGATGAAGTGCTGAAATAGCAAAGGCAGAAGGAGTAGGACCTAAAGACCAAAGAAGAAAATGATAAGCTAGAGACGGTGCAAAAGATCCATGATCTAGAAGAGGAAAAGGCTAAGTAGCGAAGGGAGAGAGAAACCCTTGAGGAAAAATTGAAGCTAATCGAAGAAGCCTATAAGAATAAGGAGGAAGCAGAACACACACAAAAAGAGAATGATGTTGAGGAGTTGGCCAAGCAGCTACAAAAGGAAAAGGAAGCCTCAGATAGACTTAAAGCATTGGAAGAAGAGAGAAACAAGTTACTTGACGAGAAAGGTTGGAAGACGAAAAACTGAAGAAGGATCAAGAAGACAAGAATATGCAAGAACAAAAGGACAAGGAAGAAGATGAAAACATTGCACAAGAAAATGTAGAGCAGGAACAACAAGATGTACAGGAGGTTGATCCTCAACCTAAGGTTAATATGCTCAAGCCATTATCCTCTACAACTGCTACTTCTTCTTCTACTGTAATGGCCACTACTCTAAGTACTCCCACTTGGTTAAAACTTGATCTTCAAAAGAGGCTAGTAACACCCTCACAACCTCTTAATTGGGATGACATGATGAAAGAGATTGAAAAGGAAAGACCCAAGAAGAAGGCTAAAATTCTGCATTCCACTAGACTCATTGAAGGAGAAGAAATTGTTGTTGAATGTGCAATACCAGTGGTGGATAAGGATGTGGGAGATATGTAGCTAACTAATTACTAGTTGGGCATGGTCAATTTGGGAAGACCCACAAGAAATCAGCAAACGAACTTAATTGATGTGGTAGCATCATCCACCAAATCAAGGATGATAAAGGATAAACAGAGAAAGGATGAGCTTAAGGCTCAATTGGATCAATTACACACCGTCTTGGAGAATGTTTATGCTCCGAGGTTACAACAAATTACCACCATAGAGAGACCAATTTTTCTTAGCAAGAGAGGTGGATGATTTGGTGCAGATAAGGAGTAAGGCTGAGATGATGGATAGATGGACCAAAAAGCTTAATCAGGAAGTAGGTGAGGTGCTAGAAAGTAGTTATGAGGTTCATGAGAAAGCTTTGAAGCTAATAGAAGAAATGAGTCAGCATGCTAAAGCATTGGGAGAAAAAGAGGAGGTGTATAGAAGGTATATCCAGAAGCTAAAGGAGATCAATAAATTGTTGAAATCCACTCTTCTGGAGCAGTCAATTCTCGAAGAGGACAACACAGATTTCTTGGAAAAGGCCTCTAGCATAATCCGATTTAGAGCTGACTTTTTGTACAAACATAAGAATGACGTTTGGGATTCTAGCAAGGATCTAAATGAACAACTTGATGAACTAGAAGCTGTTATTTCTATTCTAGTGAATGTTGATATGTTGGTAAAGGAAGGCCTACCTTTAAGTCAGTTAATAGAGAAATTGGATGGTAGACTTAAAGAGGTCGTAAAAAAGGGAGATGATGGAGAAGATCTATTGTTGGATCGATTGATGGATATTAGAGAAGAGGTAAGGGCTGCTAGAAGGGAGTTGAAAAAGTTGAGAGACATGTGAGATTTTTTTGCTGCTGAATTGAAGAGGATCAAGTTCGAAGATAGTTGGATTGATGGACCAGATTTGGATATGCTTCAACAAGTCTTCTCTAGTTATGATGGGTACACTTCAAAGAAAACTCCGCATGCATGACTGACAGTCTTATGGGCGCATGGATTTCTTTTCTCATCTGCATGCATGACTGATAGTCTTATGGGTGCATGGATTTCTTTTCTTCTCTCTCTTTTTCTCTCCATTTTACTAGATGATCGATATGGGAACTAGAGATCAATTGATCTGAGTTTCCAAGAAAATTTAAGTTCCTAAAAAGGTGGATCTTGACTTTAGATAGAGGGGACTTCATATTTTGTACATCTATATATACCTGTAGGGTACCATCTTGTAAAGGTCAGCTGAATGAGAATAGAATTGGCCACCTGATAGCAGGAGATAGGAATTTTATAACTTTGGAAAGATACTTTGTTATTATTAGTTACAGTTGAATACAAATATAGTTTTTTTTTTTTTTACGCAATATGGTGTTGGAATTGAGTTTACTTGATAAGGTTAATGAATTATATTCTATCTATATGCCAGTGATTGTGCTGAAGCGTGAGTGTTTCTTATGTGATGAAAATCATTAGAAGGAACCAGATTTAAAGATTATTTCATTAAATTGTCTATGGATTGAATTATTGAAAGTCTGTTGATCTATGATTTTGGCAACGAATGAGAGTTTGTTCTTCTAGAATCTTTAAAATATTTATGATGTGTGATTGTGATGGTTAAATTAAGCACCATAGATGCATGTAATAGTATGGACTGTTCTATAAATTGCATCATGTTATGATTTTCTTGATCTATTGGAGGAACATTCATTGTTGAAAATATATGTCTGGATATTAGATAATTTTATTCATGTTTCATTGATGTATGCACAGATCTATCTTTTTATTTTATTTAAAAACCCCCTATTCATTAAATACAGATTGATGAATCCACCATTTCTTGCATTCCTTATTACCAGCAAAGGCCCCTTGAATATTACGGTTGCATGGACTAATTGAGTGACACCAGACATTTGATAACCAACTACCAAGACCTTGGGAGTTAAGCTACTATATGTTATCTTTCTTTTTCAGGAGAAATAGAGTAGAGATCTTTTGTTTAATGTTGTTTGTGTCATTTTCACCATCAACACCTCTCTTAGGTCTCTCTCTCATTGTTCAATCACTCCCACTCTCTCTTTCTCCCACTCTCACTCTCTCTTCCTATTTCTCCCTCTCCCTCTCTCTTCCTATTTCTCCCCCTCCATCTCTTAACCCTCTACCATCTATATATCTCCCACTCCCTCTCTCTCTCTCTCAAATCTCTCCCTCCTACCCCCTCTCCCTCTCTTAGTTCTCCCTCTCAATTTTCAATAACTCCTACTCTCTCTTTCTCCCACTCTCCCTCCCCTCTCCCTCCCCTCTCCCTCTTTCTCCCTCTTTTCCTCCTCTCCGGCTCTCTCCCTCTCTCCCACTCTCTCACTATGTTTCTTCCAGCTATCCTTAACCCTTAACCTTTAAACCCTTGACCCTTAAACCCTAGAAGCCTTAAGCCTTTAAACCCTTAACCCTTTAAAGCCCTTAATTCTTAACCCTCTACCCTCTATCTCTCTCCCACTCCCTCTCTCTCTACCCTCTATCCTTAACCCTTAACCCTTCAAACCCTTAACCCTTAAACCCTTAACCCTTAACCCTTTAAAACCTTAACCCTTAAACCCTTAACTCTTTAACCCTCTACCCTATATCTCTCTCCCACTCCCTCTCTCTCTGCCCTCTATCCTCTATCTCTCTCCCACTCCCTCTATCTCTCCCCTCTATCCTTAACCCTTAACCCTCTACCCTCTATCTCTCTCACTCCCTCTTTCTCTCCCCTCTATCCTTAACCCTTAACCCTTAACCTTTTAAACCTTTAACCCTTAAACCCTTAAACCTTAGCCCTTTAAACCCTTAACCCTTAAACCCTTACCTCTTAACCCTCTACCCTCTATCTCTCTCCCACTCCCTCTCTCTCTCCCCTCTATCCTTGACCCTTAACCCTTAACCCTTTAAACCCTTAACGCTTAACCCTTAAACCCTTAACTCTTAACCCTCTACCCTCTATCTCTCTCCCACTCCTTCTATCTCTCCCCTCTATCCTTAACCCTTAACCCTTTAAACCCTATACCCTTTATCTCTCTCCCACTCCCTCTCTCTCTCCCCTCTATCCTTAACCCTTAACCCTTTAGAACCTTAACCCTTAAACCCTTAACCCTTAACCCTTAACCCTTTAAACCCTTAACCCTTAAACCCTTAACTCTTAACCCTCTACCCTCTATCTCTCTCTCACTCCCTCTCTCTCTCCCCTCTATCCTCAACCCTTAACCCTTTAAACCCTCTATCCTATATCTCTCTCCCACCCCCTCTCCCTCTCTTAGGTCTCTCTCTCATTGTTCAATCACTCCCACTCTCTCTTTCTCCCATTCTCCCTCTCCCTCCCTCTCTCCCTCTCTCTCCCTCTTTCTCCCTATCCCTCTCTTAACCCTCTACACTCTATTTTTTTCCCACCCCCTCTCCCTCTCTTATTTCTCTCTCTCTTTGTTCAATCACTCCCACTCTCTATTTCTCCCACTCTCCCTCTCCCTCCCTCTCTCCCTCTCTCTCCCTCTTTCTCCCTCTCCCTCTCTTTTACCTCTACCCTCTATCTCTCTCCCACTCCCTCTCTCTCTCTCTCAAATTTTTCTCCCTCCTACCCCCTCTACCTCTCTTAGGTCTCTCTCTCATTGTTCAATCATTCCCGCTCTCTCTCTCCCACTCTCCTCTCCTCCTCTCCTCTCTCTCCTCTCTCCCTCTCCTCTCTCCCTCTCCTCTCTCTCTCTCCTGTTTCTCTCCCTAACCTGAACCCTTAATCCTTTAAACCCTTAACCCTTTAACCCTTAACTCTTTAAACCCTTAACCCTTAAACCCTTAACTCTTAATCATTTACTCTATCTCTCTCCCACTCTCCCTCTCTCCCACTCTCCCACTCTCTCTTTCTCCCAATCTCCCTCTCCCACTCTCCTCTCTCTCCTCTCCCTCTCCCTCCTCTATCTCCATCTCTCCCACTATATCTTTCTCCCACTCCCCCTCCTCACTCTCTCCCTCTCTCTCCCTATTTCTCTCCCTCTTTCTCTCCATCTCTCTCCCTCTAACTCTTAACCCTCTACCCTTTATCTCTCTCCTACTCTCCCTCTCCCCCACTCTCCCACTTTATGCCACTCTCTCTTTCTCCCACTCTCACCATCTCCCACTCTCTCCCACTCTCTCTTTCTCCCACTCTCTTTCTCTCAACCATACACCCTTTACCCTTAACCCTGACCCCTTAAACCCTAAAACCCTAAAACCCTCAACCCTACCTCCCTCTCTACTATATATATCTTTTTCTCCCTCCATCTACCTCTCTCTCTCTCTCACACACATACAAACACACTAACCTCTATCTCCTCTACTATAAGGGTACAAGGGAGAGATATAGAATTAGGATAGAGGGTATAGACAAAGAGGGAGAAAAGAAATCTATTAAAAAAACCATATTTCATATAACGAGCGCATTTCGAAGAAGTAGAGATATGGCCATTTTAGCAAGAAATAACGCGCTAACATTATAATGTGAGCGCATTTTGTCTTCCACTAAAAATAGTAAAAAAAATCAATATACCTATGATCTCAAGGCCCGTATTCTACATATTCTCCAAGTTCTACACATGCTCCAACAAAAAGTAGCTTTTTGATGATGTTGTGAAATGTGCAAGCATGTTACTCACATTCCACCAACTTTTCCATCTTTCTACCACCTTTGCATGAAATAGCAGATTTTTCATGTTGAAATATATATAATATCAATTCAATTTTGAATTCCATTGAAAACTAATATACAATGGAAGTTTGGATGGGAACAAGCTTTTGAAAAATTCAAATTGTTGAGGAGTTTGAAGAAAGAAGAAGCTAAGGCTACATAATTGGGTTGAACTCCTCCATTTGAAAGTCTGGTTTTTTAGGTATGTGAAGTCTTTACACATTTTATTTCATTCTATTATGGCTTGCTTTCATTTTAACTTTTTTGTATATTCCATGTTGATCATTGTTTGTTTTTCATTATAACCTTAGGTTGTCAATGCACATTTCCAATTACACAATTATATACACTTGCCAATTATATTTTTAAACCTGATGTAGAGCATCTACCAGAATCCACAAATCATCAAGGGTACTTCTAACCCTAACTTAAATTGAAGAAGATCAACCAACAAACTCAGTCATCTTTTCATCAAAATACTTTAATTTCACTTCATTTCATATTTCCACAAAACATTAGAACTTGGCTTCAACTCTTTGTTAGAATCAAAAATAGATTAACCATCATAAAATTGATTGTAACATAGCATAAACCTGATTAGAAACTCAAAACCATTCAATTCATTCATGATTCACTAATTCACTCTTCAATGCTACAACTTACATGGAAAAATAACAAAAAATCATGGAAGGTAACTACCAACCTTTATCCAGACATCCAAGACACTATAATCAGCATGTTATTGATTGAAATAAACCAAATACACATTCACAAACCACTGATCCATCAGGCTCTTTAATTGTTGTAGTCATAACATCATTTTGCACAAGGAGTCAACTTCTGTATTTCTTGAGAGGACAACAACCAAATGATGGATTCTTGTTTTCCCCTGTACAAAAAAACATGCACCCACCTTACACAACCCAAAACTAACCTACTCCACCAAACTACAGAGCCTAGATCATAGAGTAGTCATAATGAACCTTCTTAGACTCTCAAACCCGCCTAGTGCACCAAAACCACATTTCTTTGAGGCATTTTTTCTATTTAACAATTGACTTACCTTGTGTATTGATTCACTCGGGAGAGGTCTTGTAACACAACTCAACACAAAATCAACCAACAACAATAATCAACAATTAACAATTCATACAATCCACAGTAGGCCTCTTTTACAAAGGACCTTATCTTCAATCCTTTTCCAAAACACCAAACTCAATACAGAAGCAGTCTATATGTTATGAAACCAAGGATTCTACTGTTTTTTTTCGTAAAATCACTCACCAAAGTGCCAAATCACAAAACCCTCCTTTTTACCCAAGAAACTAGTGGTTTATTTAAAAACAATCATCCAACCCTCACACAATCTTATGAATACTTCAAATAGGTCTAAAATGGCCTGCACAAACTCAATTCAACAAGAAACCATGCTGCCCCATTGCAAAACACACTTTAGCATATCAAAACCACTTGAAATCTCATGAAAAACTCAAAATTTCACTTTAGGGCTTCATGCCCAACACCCTTTTAGATCTCCCCTACACATAAACAAAATTCCATCACCTATTTATTGATGATGCAGACCCATTCCACCAATTATAGTAATCACAATGAGTGGAATGGGCAAATTTACCTAATTGAGACCTTCAAAACTCTTTAATTAGGGCACACAGACCTGCAGCAAGAGATTCAATCCAAACTACCAATAGAATTGGAGTTAAAGTGTCAAATAAAATGAAAAACTCTATTAACACATGCCCTAAAGTGATTCAAGAAGATTTATATTCAAAACCTCTCAGTACGGTCCAAACCAAAGCTACAAAAGACAAAGAAATACAAAAAATCTAAAAAACAGTAATTTTTCAATTCAATCTTCCTTCAAATATTCTAAATCAGTCTTTTCATCGATGTTCTCTACAATATATATGATTTTCCCACGAAAATAACTATCCTAATTCCTTCAACTGACATTTAAAATGGTAATGATCATTTTCCTTCCTCAAAATTTTCTTTTTACAACTTAACAATTTTTTCGTTTTGCACAATTGGCAACTTACCAATGTTTTTTGCAATTTTGAAATCTAAACCTTCTAAAAACCTAGGAAACATCAAAAATGACTCATTACAATGGAAAATGGTCTTATTGATCTTATTTAATTAAAAAATTCCAAAATCCTAAATCCTAGACAACAACTTCTTTAATTGACAATTTTCATTCAATGGTGCTCCCACACCATGTATGCTTCGACATTTTGTATACATATATATATGACATAAGTTGACATTTTCTATTATTTTTCATCCTTCCATTTTGAGCCTATCTTGCAATCATGGCATGCCACATTACCACATTTCTTTAAGGCATTCTGGATTGAAAAAAATCATGTGACCTTTGTCTATGCTAGGTTAACTCTTGTACAAGATGATTGTAAGTATTCTTTATGAAGCCTTGAATGACATATATTTTGATTAACTTAAATGGATACATTTTTTAGGAACTAATATTCATCTCATTACCATGCTATAGATAAAATTATCCACCATGCCGAAGAAATGAACAAAGAGGAAACTAATAGATAAAGAGAATGAAACCTTCAAAGAAAAGGAGAGAGTTTGGGTGGCGAAATATCATGAAAAGAAGAAATTGGAAACGATTGACGAAAAAAATCCAATTGAAGAGGAACTCAACCATTAAAAAGAGAAAAGGGATTGAAAATACAAAAGACACGAATGTGAAAGCATCATTGTAAGATAGATTCAGATACCATAGCTGGAGACACACCCTCTACGATAAGTGAATATGAAGGGACACCATTAAGCACAAAAGAATATGGAGGGACACCATCTACCGCAAGTGAATATGGAGGGACACCTACTAAACATTGATTGGTGTCCCCTTGTAGAAAATGCAGATATATGAGCCATCCAAGACAATGTCAACCATAAAAGCAATGCAACATCCTTATTTTGATGATCTTGACAAATCTCAATCATGATTTTAAGCCATTAGAAAAGTGTGTGCAAAGCTTGGTGAGGGAATTTCAAGTTATTCATTTGAAGTTAACCTTATCATGAGTAGCTATGATGTAGAAATTATAAGAGCATCTCAAATTTCAACTTGCTTTATTCATGAGAGGTGTTGTGCGTAATAGGTATGTTGGAATTCCCAGTGAAGATGTATGACCAGGAGTGACTAAGTTGTGAGACCTGCATGCCTATATGTAATTGCCTTCCATCTATTTTTCATTTCATTTCCATTTTGGATGCTCTTTCTTTTTCTCTTTTACTTTGCATAGTTGTAAGTAAACTACTAAAAATTGATTGGTCTCTCATTATAGAAAATGTTGATTTATGAGCCATCAAAGAGAATCTTAGCCAAAAAAGCAATGCAACATCATTATTTTGATGATCTCGAAAAATCTCAATTCTAATTTCAAACCATTATAAAAGAGTGTGTGAAGCTTAGCGAGGGAATCTCAAGTTACTCAATTGAAGTTAACCTCATAATGAGAACCTATGATGTAGACATTTAAAGAGAATATTGAATGTATGAGTGACATTGTAAAAGATTTGTGAGAACAAAATACCTAAGGCATTGTAATGAGATTTAATCAAATATAGTAATTTTGGAGTTCATGTTTGGTGCAATAGCAGCTTGTTCTCTAAATGCCTTCAATAGGAAAATTTGCAAAATTTAAATTTTGAAATGTAAACAATGTGAAAAAAGTCATGTGAAGTTCATATGTAATGTATTAAAAGTCTTAGAGAGGTCATTAGGTGATTAGAGAAGTGATATAAAGCATGTAAGCTCAAGCCAAACATAGATCTTTTATATTCTCGAATATTTACAATCAATAAAGTCGATATTTTAGTGATTTTATTAGTTTTCCAGTTGTTCATTAACTTGTATGACCTGCACAGTAGTTTAAGGCCTTGAATCTTGTTTTTTAAGGTAGAATAGTGAAGTAGCTTTCATTTGAATTATTTAGGATGGTATCCATTGAGTTTATCAATAATTTGATCTGATTTTTCTCAACTCGGTCTGTAAACCCTCAAGATTGGGGTTTTGAGATTCTAGATAACCAATAATGACTACTCCACCGAATTTGATAGTTTAGATCAGTGGAGTAAGTTAGTCTTAGGATGTTTTAGGTGTGTGTGTTTGTGTTTATCTGTGTAGGGGAATTCAAGAAACAAAGGTGGAGTTGCTACTATAGGGTTTGAATTTCCAAGAGAAAAGTGTGGCTCCAAGTTGTGTTTTGAGGAGAAATTATCAAATGAATTCACAAAAAAATGACTAATCTAGATAGCTATTATTAAGTTTCAACATATACGTCAAAATAAATACTGACTATCTTGGAACATGTGCATCAAAAATGACCTTCTTCGTTGTCCTCATTAGGCTAACTAGACCTAATTTACAAAGGAACATACCTTTAAAAATTCAACAACCCCCTGAACTTGTTGGGGAAGTAATTATCATGTATCCAAACCCTCAGATCCATAATTTTTCTCAGGAGAAACTCACTCCACCATGCCAAACCATAAAATCCTTATTTTATGCTAGTATGAGGAGGGTTTATTGAAAGGAATGGTTCCACACCTTACCAGAACATGCCACCACCTCATAACTTCTTAAAATTACCTGCACAAACTCAAAAGACAATCATCCAACCTCTACATGCAATATTTTATCAAACCCTAGGGTGAAACCTCATTTTTCATGCCCTTTTTCCATCAAAATCTACAAGGGCAGAAACACAAACCCCATAAAACTTATTCCCTTTCACGTAGAAACTTCTCATCTAATCCTATGGGATCACGTTGGGACCCTCTACAAAAAACTCTTTTGGTTTTGGCTATCTCATAGTGGTTTTCCCGTGGTGGCGGATTTTCACTTAGTGGAAAAAGCGTCAAATGCAAGCAGTGCAAAGTTGCAAAGTGGTGCAACTTTCGTTCTGCAACTCGTGTGACCAAGTAGAATGTTCCAACATGTATGAATAGGTATTTTTACACAAGGAATGGTCCTCTTTCACACCCAAACACACGGAATCGCTTTGAGGTACGTTCAACTAGATCGATCCCTTAAGAGTTCAAAGTGCTAAATGGATGCAAACTTTAGCATGTCGTTACTCGGATACCTTGATTCTTAGAAACTTCTCATCTAATCCTACAGGATTGCGTTGGGCCCCTCTACAAAAAATCTCTTGGTTTTGGCTATCTCAGAGTGGTTTTCTCATGGTGGCGGATTTTCACTTGATGGAAAAAGTGTCCAATGCAAGCAGTGCAAAGTTGCAAAGTGGTGCAACTTTCATTTTGAAACTCGTGTGACCAAGCGAAATATTTCTACATGTCTGAATAGATATTTTTATGCTATGCATGGTCCTTTTTTGCACCCAAACACGTGAAATTGCTCAGAGGTACGTTCAACTAGATTGATCCCTTAAGGGTCCAAAGTGCAAAATGGCAAAAAACTTTAGCATTCTATTACTCGGATACCGTGATGCTTAGAAAATTCTCATCTAATCCTACATGATTTCATTGGGCCATTCTACAAAAAACTCTCTCGATTTTGGCTATCTCAAAGTGGTTTTCCCATGGCGGCGGATTTTCACTTGATGGAAAAAGCGTCAAATGCAAGCAATGCAAAATTGCAAAGTGGTACAAATTTCATTCTACAACTCGTGTGACCAAGCAGACTATTCCAACACATCTGAATAGGTATTTTTACGCTAGTCATGGTCCTCTTTCATACCTAAACATGCAAAATCGCTCTAAGGTACGTTCAACCAGATCGATCCCTTAAGAGTCCAAAGTGCTAAGTGGCTGGAAACTTCATCATGTTTTTACTCGGATACCATGACAATTAGAAACTTCTCATCTGATCCTACAAGATTGTGTTGGGCCCCTCTATAAAGACGTCTCTCGATTTTGGCTATCTCAGAGTTTTTTTCCATGGTGGTAGATTTTCACTTGATGGAAAAAGTGTCTAATGCAAGCAGTGCAAAGTTGCAAAGTGGTGCAAATTTCGTTCTGCAACTCGTGTGACTGAGCGGACTACTCCAATGCATCTAAATAGGTATTTTTAAGCTAGGTATGGTCCTCTTTCACACCCAAACATGCGGAATCGCTCCAAGCTACATTCCACCAGATCGATCACTTAAGGGTCCAAAGTGCAAAATGGCTACAAACTTTAGAATGTTGTTACTCATATACCGTGACACTTAGAAAATTCTCATCTTATCCTACAAGATTATGTTGGGACCCTCTACAAAAACCTCTCTCAGTTTTGGCTATCTCAGAGTGATTTTCTCATGGTGATGGATTTTCACTTGATGGAAAAAGTGTCAAATGCAAGCAGTGCAAAGTTGCAAAGCGGTGCAACTTTCATTCTACAACTCATGTGACAAAACGAACTGTTTCAATGCATCTAAATAGGTATTTTTATGCTAGGCATGGTCCTCTTTCGCACCCAAACAAGCAGAATCACTATGAGCTACGTTCAACCGGATCGATCCATTAAGGGTCCAAAGTGAAAAAGGGAAGAAAATTTTGATATGCTATTACTTGGAAACCATGATTCTTATGAACTCTTTATCTGATCCTATGAGATCATGTTGGACCCCTCCATAATAACCTCTCTCAGTTTTTGTTATCTTGGAGTCATTTTCCTATGGTGTCCAGTTTTCACTTGATGGAAAAAGTGTCAAATGGAAGCAGTGTAAAGTTGCAAAGTGGTGCAACTTTCATTTTGCAATTCATGTGACCAAAATAACTACTCCAACACGTCCTGATAGGTAGTTTTACACTAGGCATGGTCCTCTTTTGCACCCAAACACACAAAATTAATCTGAGTTGCGTTCAACTAGCTTGATCCCTTATGATGGCATGCAAAATAATGGAAAAGAGAAACATGCACACAACGGTTGAGAAGTCCAAGTATTCCACACAAAAAGTGTATGATCATTGGTGTAGAGCACCTTGTTCCTCCATTTGATGAAGAAGGTCTAGTTTAGTGGTTCTAGTCATTATAATGTCAAATAAGGCCATGATAGCCCATTATGTAATCTTTCTCTTAGTTTTGAGTTAGTGTGGGGTTATTTGAGTCAATTATGTAAGTAAAAATAATAAAATAGCATTGGTAAAGGCATTGGAAGAGATTAATAATGCTGCCCCTATTCAAAATTCAGAATTTAGGCCTTAAAAGCAAGGCTAGACAATGTGAAAAGAAGAAATTGCTTGAGAATAAGTTAGAATAGGTTGGAAATAGGGTGATGTTGTGGAGTTTGGTGTGTTCAAATGTTCTACAAGGACAAGGGAGGTCAAAATTATGTTATGGCATGATGCCCTAATTGGGAATAGAGGGGTTTTGAATGAAAAATAGAGGTTTGAGGGAGTAAAAGTGGGTAAAGTCAAGGGACAACATAATTTGGTGGTCAATTAAGTTTTTGCAGGTAGAATGAAGAGTGTTGGAAGAGGTTTTGAGGTTTTATGACATCTGGATATGGGGTTTTCAATAAACCCTCATGAAATTTGAGAAAAGTGAGGGTTTAGAGGATAGTGGGGTTAGAGGGCCAATCACACCCTAAAAATTGTGTATTTTATGGATTTGCAGACTAGTAAATGCTACCCAATGATGTTTTTCAATTGGAAGAGTGATTGAGAGCATGTTGCTTTGTTAAATAGACCTATTCGGGGGTCTAAGATAGTGTTGAGTCCATTTCTTATTTGTATTATAAATTATAACTTTCTTTCTCCTGAGTCCATTTCGTATACAAGAAATAATATTGTAAAAATTTGACATATAAATATTTTGATGTGTTTATATGGTGACGCATCAAGAACATATTGGAATCTTTTTATGAATTATTTCATGGAATACCAATTGAAAACATGTTCTTTGCTTTTAGATAAAGTTATTTAGCATCAATCAATTAATATTCAAGAAAAACCATGAAGGACAACAATGATCAATGCTAGGGATAACCAATTAATAAGTATACATGTGAATAATTCAAGCATGTACATGTGAATAAGGGAAACACAAGTACTCAAAAACACATAAGCCTTGAAGTATACACATGAATACATAGTATACACAAATTAATACAAGGTTTATGTACGAATACAAGGTATATGCATGAAAATATGTAAGTCACAAAGTATACATTGGAACACAAGTAACTCACAAAGTATACAGGTAAGTTGTAAAGTATACACTTGAATACATGTAACTCATATTTATTGAACCATCAATTTACAATACAAATATGGACACCATCGATAAAAAATATTTGTATTAACCAAATAGCCATATAGGCATACATCAATATATGTCGATATAAGTATGAAATATATGTAAAAAATAGCCATATAGGCTTATGAGAATGCCATATAGGCATACAATGTCAAATATGTCCAATACAAAATATGTACAAAACTGCCATGTAGGCATACAACAAAGGGCTCTGGAATCAAAAGTCATTGATCTCCATGCCCTGGAAATAAATTATTTCCCTTTCCTTTTCGATCGGATGGCGATAGGTCTGTCACTCATTTTTTCTGCACTCAAGGAGTGCTCTTGCTACTCCTCCTAGGGTTTAGTTCAAGGTGAAGTTTTAATAGTTACAATAAGAAGTAAAGACATGAATAAATAAAAATTACATTATAAAAAATGATATGTTTGACAAAATAATCACTTACCACCATCTCATGATCTCTCTCCATGAGGGAAATATTCTCACGCCCATGCTCAGGTGTGCTCAAGCCCTGTATAAACCATACAAATAGAAATTAAACTACGTCAATCAATAATGGTTTGATTTTTCACTAACTAACATCTATAACAGCGAATGTAAATTGAAATTTAGTAATTTGCCTCATACCTCCCCTGTCAGAGCCATCGAGGATTGTATAGTAGATGAAACACCAATCTACATTGCCCTCGTCAGATTCAGAGGTGTTTCATCTTGCAACATCTGAAAATAAAACAACAAATTATTCAACGTAATCAACGATGTGCATATAAACTTTACAAATCTATTAAGTACAATTCATTAGTTAAAATTTTTATTCTATTACCTCTATGTAGGTTTGAGTAAATCCACTTGCACAAGGAGGTGTTCCCTCGAAACCTCCAATATTAGCCTATTCAACATCTAAAATCACATATTAAAATACCATTCGTAAAACAATGCTATTAACATGTAATAAATTTATAATTGTTTACTAGTTACATACACCAACGATAGGTGTACTGCAGAAAAAAGTAGGTGGAGGGCCGGTGTATCCAGTCTCAACACTGTGACCCTACAATTTTATTAAAAACATAAAAAAAAATACTTAATATTGCATTTCAAAATCAAAATTTAATAAATTCAATTCAATGAACATGTTAACTTTTACCTAACTATCAATGCCATACACCTCATGCAAAATGTCAGTTTCCCTCTCCATCTCCATAGCTATAGACGGATCCTGCGTAGCAACCTCCTGAGTGTCGGTGGGGTCATATGAACAAGTCACCTCGCAAGATTGACACACATGGGTTTGAAGGCCACCACTCGAAGACTCCCCTAGATGGCGTTGTAGAATAGGGCTAGTATGATGGATGAAACTCTGGGTTAAATTGTTGATCACCTACAATGTCTCTACATCAACACTCTCCTTCATGACGGAAGGCATTACAATGTGCTCACGAGGCAGACTAGTGCTAGCTCGTCTCCATTGCCATGTAGGATCCAGTTGTGCACTGGCTTTATCCTGAGCTGACCCCCACCTCTCCCTTGGAAGTCCCTCATATCAAAATAATTTAGGATTTTGTTCAATATGAACTCACTATATAGTTTCCTAAGGAAATATTGTGGGACTTCACAATTGTTGTACAGTGGGTAATCAAAGACCATGTACCACCTATCATAAAATAGGTTCCTAATCTGTTGGCGGTGGCACCAATGAATAGGAAACCTCTTCACATTGAGGGTAATATTTTGATTTGTGTGTGGGTCATTGAATAATGAGCACAAGTCACCTTTTGTAATTTTAAAATCCTTTACATCTTTATATGATAGTTTATTCATATAATAATCCCTAGCCACCTGCCTCCTATCTTGTCATCTAGTTATTTGTTTGGTAATTGAATCTACATTTGTTAACATATCTTTCAATGAACTTGCTCGGGTCATTCTTTCTATAGTTGAACCATTTGGATCACTCAACCTACTGATTAAATCCTCAATTTTCTTTTTTTTGTTCTCAAATTCACTCATTAAATTTTGTTGAGTGCCAGGAGGGGGTTGAGCGATTGGTGGAGGAGGTTGTTGTTGTGGTGGATTTTGTTCTTGAGGATTGGGCTTCTCTTCTTGTTGAGTATTTTGAGGGTTTGCAGGCTAATTTGCATCTCCTCAAAATTCAAACAAATATATATCAAATACAACCTAAAACTAAAAAATTCAAAACAAAAATCAAACAATCCTTACCTCTCACACCTCCTCGTCATGGTGCCATTGTTGCGAAGAAATAGCAACCGTTGGTGAAAATTTTTGCACAATGCCTCCTCCTAGAACACGAACGTGAAAAATGAGGGTTTTGGTCGTGGGCACAACAAAAAACACAGTCAAAATAAAAATGAATGAGTTTAACATATGTTTGCTTTAACATGTCATAACACGAGAACGTTATGAATTTTCAAAACTTTTTTTTGAAAGTGGCCACAAATTGGTTACCCATTTCCATGCACCCACCCTTCAATAGAATACCAACAATATTACATGGAAAGAAATACACAAATATCATCCATGGAACTCATTCTTTGAATTATTTACTGAGCTAATAGATAAATTACATCTATTTTTCATGCTGCACTACATGGTTGAAATCATGTGAAGTGATATGGGTCTCTACACCCCTACTATCTTTACTATCTAACTAATATCATCTATACACTCTACAACCTTATTACAATATTCAATGCTTTCTTGATGAGCCTCTAACCAATCTATACTAAGCATAATATCATAAGATCCAAAAGGTAGGATATGGAAATTGATGGTGGTAGTGAAGGTTCATAACTCCAACACACAACAATGAACAAGGGATTCCACAACCATTTTTTCTAGTACAACCAACTTGAATTCCCACATATCATTATCCATCACTAACAAAATCCCACAATGTGATACCAAGGATGGGGAAGTTAAATAATTGAAGACACAAGAATCAAATAATATAAAAGCATGAGACCCATCCAACACACCTGAGGTACTCACTACTATACCTTAGTTCTTTACTTGATATTTATCAACTCCCATAAATAACATGTACCCCACTATCAAATCTAAAGCTATATTATTTTAACTACCAACTATGAACCTATGAGGATAAGACCTCGCAAAGTGACACTAATAGCCATAAGAGAAACATGGTAACTCAAATTAGAATTGATGGAGGTGCACTCAATTGATAAAATATCAAGTGATCAGAAGTATAATAACCACCCTAGACTAAGTATCACAACCTAAAGGACCACTAACACACTCCACCTTATGATCCCTATGGGTATGCTCTCTATAGCACTACCCACATTAAGGGACCTTTGGATGAGTCTACCTCTGTTGGTACTATTGATTGATCCTAGAATGTATTGAATGTATCTTAAAAGATCTTATTGATTGAGGTTGATAACTCCAAACCCCTAATCTTGACTAGGAAGGAAACATTGTTTACACTCTAATTTTACCACAAAAACTCTAGCCAAATTCTCCTTATTCAATCTAGCTCTTTGTGGAGTAGCTTCCAAGGTTTTTTATGTCAAAAAAATTAAAACCTCCACTAATATAAGAATTCATACATCAAATAAATATCTATACTATAATCTCTTTATCCTCATTTTAACTCATATTTTTAAGTTCAAAGAATCAATTATCATATTAATCCATAATCGTGCCAAGTTGCCTAAGATCGCAAAAATTATTTGCACAATATTTCATTTAATTATTAGAAAGGTAATGTGAATTAAAAATCTCCAAAAATATCTTCCAAGAGACTATGGAAATATCAAAATGATTATTTTTCTCCTCCTAGAACCACCAAGTGGAAGAATTTTTTTCTAGATTCATGATGGTACATCAAACCTTAATATTGCTAACATAGGGATACATCAAAAAACCTCTATCAAGGAACAAGATAATTTTATCATCCTATAAACCTCCTAAATATCCATCAAAGGTAGGTGTATGTTCTTGAAAAATAAATATCTCATCAGTCCAACCAACATATTGTTATCATCAACCACCTACCTATAACCCCTCAATAAGGTAGCTCTTGGAAGGGTACATTCTCAACTGTAGAATAACATGATGAATCCTACAACACTCTCTTTCTAATAAAAAGATACTCCTATATCATATCATGAGAGGTTTATTAATACACTAAGTGTGACACCTCCTAATGAGGGCTTAGCCTAGTTATAATTTCCTAAAGAAGATGAGAACAACTTATAGTGTACCAAGAGGATCCATAGGATAATCTTATCAAACAACATGGATGCTATCAATATGGATTTGAGGTGACTAAAAATTAGGATTTAAATTTTCACTATGATGAGTGTAAGAAATTATATGAGGCATCCTTCCTTCACAAAACAATACATGGGTTAGTACAAATATAAACCATCTATAATGCCATGCTAAGCGACACCAAGAAATAAATTATGAACTATCATACAATTATAAGAACTTAACAACCACAATTCAACAACGCATAAAATAAATTTTAATCACATAAGCACAACAATAAAATAGTAATCCTATCATTCAAAATTTTCTTTGATGCCAAGTTTAATTCCCCAAGCTATGCACTTAGGACATTAGGTAAGAAATGTTTTTTTTAAGAGAAAAATAAGAATGGCTCGTAACAATAAATATCCAACACTAACATATTGCATTTCATGCCAACATGCACATAAGTTCCATGGAAATCACAGTGAAACACAAGGAATAACAATACCAATGTTATGATGCTTCACATCATGTACAATACTAAACATTGATAACAATTACAAGATATCACCATTGCTCCAAGAAACATGGCACAAGAGGAATATGTATCAATCATGGGAAGAAAAAACAATGATGAACCTATGAGAGGGTGTAACTACACCACAATGATGATGAAGTCCTAACACCATGATTTAATTCTCTAATGAACTCAACATGAGGTAGGACAAGGGAACCATCTATCTCAAATATACTCCCTAAACACACTTGATAACATCCACAAAACCATGTGAAATATTAGCAAGCCATGGGATAACCAAGGATATCATATTATCTTGAGTATGTAGTGTAGAAAATTATCACCCTTGAAAATTTCACACTTTTTTTTGGCCCCCATAAATTATTGAGCCTAATTAATCCCTCTAATTTCCTAAAATTATGTATTCTAGAGTCCATATGTACCACTTTTTAATAAATTGCAAAAATTGAATAAATGCATCCAATTCTTATCTTTCCCTAAACTTTTAGTGTCCTAGAAAATTGGTCTAGGACCCATATGCCCAAGGGTGTATGGGTTCCCATTCTTAGCCAAACCTAATTTTTAATAAGTTGGTGGAATTTTAACATTCGAATTTCAAATTTCAAGTGTTCGCCTCCAAGATCTAATTTTTAGGAAATTAGGATAAATGTCTACAAATATCTAGTTATTGCATCATTTTAAATCTAAGGATTATGAAAAAGCTAGAGGTGAACTTAAAGAGCAGTCAAGAGCAAGTCAAGAGTAGCATTTTCAAAGTTTATTGCATGAATCAAGATCCAAGCATCATGTCAAAGTGTATGTGAGTTCATGCCATCATGTTGTCATTATTTTGTGAAGGCTAACACCTTTTTGTAGGTCTCCAAATCATTCAATCATTCAATAAAGAAAGATCCAAATCCTTGAGGAGATGTGTATGACTTCAATCCTTCAAGGAGGCCATTGAAGGATGGTGAGTTGCAACACACTGTGATTTCATTATTCTATCATTAACATTGCCATTGTGGAAGTAGAAACATTTACGCAGGGTTTGGCTGAAGTAAGCCCCCATATGGCACAAAAGTTTCCCTCTCTTTGAATGTGTAGGTTACAAGTTTGAAGAGGATTGAAGAGAGATTAAAGATCTTGTTGGTGTTTTTTTTTTCCCCACTAGGCCCTTCACCACTAGAGCCAACAGAAAGCTCAATAGGTGACTCATAACATCCAAACCTCATCTTAACCCTAGCCAACCTATAGTCATCCTCAAATTCCCTCATTATTGGATTGTCTACCACTTCAGCCTATATGACCTTTCCCTTGAGGTGGGAACTACTTATGGCTCGAGTTGGGATGGACCCAACACCTTCAACAACTACCCCAGAAGCACCAGAAACAATACTATATTCAATTGGTTTCTCCTCCCGCTGCAAATTCTTGACACCCATCCTTGTGCTTCTTCATAATGGGGAAACAAGAACCATCATCTTATCCATCCCATTCACAAGTTCAAAACTCAGCAATAAAACCAATTACTTTTAAACAAACACAAACTCAAAAATGCAATGACGCTAATGAGAAATTAGCAAGTTTTTATCAAGCAAGCCAGTGCAGAGAACATTAATTGCTTCATTTGTAGTATGAGCAAGTGAGCGATTACTGGCTAACGTTTCGACCACAAAATATCCACAAGCTCATGGAAAACTATGTACAACCGATTATGATTACCAGGTGAATACCACTCGCATGCATGGAAATCAGGATGAGATCCATCGAAAGACTTGTGCCATTAATGAATGTAACTTTCAGAGCGCAAATAGTCATCACATGGGTGGATTAAAACTTTGAATTCAGACCATCAATGTGATAAGGACCTGGCATGTCAAATGACTCATATCAAGTCAAAAATAATTGAAAACCCAACAGCCAATCACATACCCCATAGTCAAAGACATGTGAACCAGCAGTGGGCCCCATCCAACCACCTTGTACTACGGAGCCAGGCAACGTGTCACCAGATTGCACACCTCACAACACTTTCAAAAACACTAATCCGATCATGAGAGGCTAGCGAGTGACAGTCATAATTAATCCTTGTCATTAAACAACCGTTGTTGATTTGATAGCCATTTGTCATCGCTGGCACATCGGGACAAGCCGCACTCCACTGTATGCGATAGATGGCAGCATCTCACATACCTTGCACCACTTTAGTGACGTAAGAAAGAAACCTTGCGAGGTCTACGAGGAACGGTCCAGTTTTGAACTGTCTGATCCAACGGCCTACCAATCTGCACATGTAAAATGGTTATTTATAATAGTGGGGTCGACTAGGAAAATGGGAAAAGACCCTCGAAGGCACAAAATTTTAGGCCAAAGTCTAAACATTGGGAAAACCCACTCGTTTTAGGCAAAATTAATATTAAAACCCGAACGTGGAGAAAACTAATAGGTCGGGTAAAGGGGTCGGTAACAACATGACAAACAAGGCTCATCTAAATGACTTAAAAGACCGACAACCCATAATAACAGGTCAACACAAAATTATAACGTGAGAGTTTATTTGATAAAAACTAATTTCAACATGGGTAACAAAATCCTAAACCCTAAACATTAGACCTGCAGTCATGAAAGATGAATAGACACGCCCAAAACCAAGCAAAAGTTTGAAAAAATTTTAAAAGTCCCATTAGTGGCTCCGACTGGGTATGTATGCCCCTTGTGGGCATAGCAAGAACCTAGATCTCTAGGGAGCAGACCCAATATTGAATCAGATAGGTGCCCTAAAGAATGCTCCACCATGCTGCCATTAGAAACTTGGTGTCCCTAGGCCCCCAAACAAGGAAAACCAGAATTTACCCTTGCCAAAAACAAAATTCTCTGCTACCTGGAGTATACCGAATCTGAAAAATTTCCCCTTAAGTGTCCATATGTCATTCAAGTAATTAGCATGCCCCAAAGCATCATAGTGCTTTCCAATATCACTGTCCATTCCATCAATCAACAATCTATATCCAAGCACTAACTGCAACTCATGATCATTATGACACCTTACCTTCGGTTGCTCGTAATAATGTTCCATTGAATGCTCATTCATTTGAACTGAGAAACAAAAAAATTCATAATCCATTTGATCTTTGACATCACAAATCTTGGCATCAAAATCAGTTTGCACATCAAACTGAAAACTCTCATAAAAAACTTTGTGTGTGTCGGGAAAACCATCTTTACATAAGTCAAAAATAAAAGGTGCATATTCAGGGGAATCCTCACCCTGATGGTTACAACATAAGCCTAGTTGCCAACATATGTGTTCAGATGTCCTGGAACACTTCCTGAAAATATATAAATGGGAATTATAAGTCACATCTTCCTCCAAGAAATGTGTGAATACATTCATCTCAGGCTTCTCACAATACATTGCCTCTTGTATCCCATCATCCAACTCCAAATGAAACACCTCAAAAATAGGCTCTAGCAAACCAAATTCAACAAAGGAAATAGAAAAATAGCTATGTGCACTGGCCCCCTCATGTTCAACACCACCTGTTGTATCTGTTAATTTATAAGTGAAAATTTCAGCACAAGCTGAAAAAATTTCACCAACAATATCAATGACACTTTAATTATAAGCTGAAAACTTTTCACCAGCAATATCAATGACACTTTTATTATAAGCTGAAAAAATTTCACCAACAATATCAATGACACTTTCATCCTTGTTCTCACAAAATCTCCCATCAAGGGGTGATAACAAGTCCATCTTAGCTTCATACAAATAGTCAAGAACATCAATAACACCAATATATTCATCAATGTGTTTGTTACCCTTAGTATTATTCTTTAGATCACAGTATTGAACACATACCTCATTTTCTTCAAATTCCTCATCATTTACACAATAAAAATGCTCCACTGATAGCACACCTGGAGTACACTCCAAATATTCATCATTTGTAATTTTTCCCCTCATTTGTAAGAAAATGACATCATGAGGCTCTGTATCACCACAAACCTCTGGTAAGGAAAAAGTTTCCATTTCATCTTCAGAGAGGAAATCATCACTTCTAAGTTCACAATCACTAGCTTGTAACAAAACCTCGGTAACATGTGTATTGTAATCATGACATGGAAAATCACATTGTGTCTCACTTAGTTCTCCACCATCTTTCCCCTCGAGCTTTTGCAGAGTTATCCAACATTCCTCAAAAGGGAAAGTGTCATCCACATTTTGTGCATATACACACTTTGTTGATTCTGCAACCTCTATCCATTTAAGGACTTGGGCAAGGTTACCAGTTTTCAATTCCTCTAGAAAAGCACTCAACCCAGGTTCATAAATCTCACAAAACAAATTAATTCAAATAGAATCATCAAGTCTGAAATCTTTGGGAACTTCTATCAAAGCATCCAAAAATCTCAAAAATAGCTTGTATGGTGATTCTCCCTCTTGTCTCTTCATTTCATACAACTCTTGCACAAAAGAGTTTTGATGATCACTACTCAAATCGAGTTGGTTTTCAACTTGGGTTTAATCATTATCTTCATACTATAATGATGGATACATCACTGTTACCAAAGCATTTCTATCATGAAAATTGTCTTTTATAGATAGCTCCAGAATTCTGCTAGTATGAGATGTGCTAGGGTAACCAAAGCTTGCAGCTAGATACCCTTTCATCATTGAGTATTTTATGTTGTTCTCAATGTCCATATCCATTTGATATGCTTGATATAAGGTTGTAGGTTCCTTATCTCTTAATAAGTAACTCATCTTTTTGTCAAAACACCAGGATATACAACCAGACATTCAGCCTCATTTGGTCTTATTTCTTTAGGAATTTCTCTTACAACTTTTGAAAACCTAAGATTGAAAAATGGGACTAGCTCATTTTTTCTTATGTGGATTCCCATAAAACCCTTTCTTACCATGCTTAGGTTTACTCTATCACCAAATTTCTCAATAAAAACCATCATCAACTGATTCCATGAGTTAATAGAACATTCAGGCAAACATGAGAACCAATCCCTGGCATCATCCTTCAAGGATTGAACAAACAGTTTCATGAAAACATCCTCATGACTGACTTCATAATCCCCCATCACATCCATGAAATTTTGATGATGCTTAGAGGCAAATTCTGAACTTTTCGCTGTGAAGTTGGGAAAATATTTCCTAACCTTCTTAGGAATCAAATTAGGGAAACCTTTAATACCACTAAAAATAAATGGCATACACCTTTGAATCATAAAACTCCCTAGAGGGCTTGGTGAAACTTGTTCCCTTTGCATACTTGTATTTTCCATTTCATAGGGAAACTTTCTTATACCCATTCAATCACTATCAACTTCATACATGGCTATCAATTACATCATTTACTAATTCAACCATGATTCTAAAATATTGACTGAATACTTATGCCTTAAGATTTTAGAGGCATAATTCAAAATAAAAAATACTTCTTAGATCATGTTACACATTACACTTTAGAAGTATGGAAATACCAACCACTGTTCCTTTCTTAATGCTAAATCATCTAACTAGGAACCATTCATCACCCTTATTTATGAATACTTCTCATAAACAAAATACTAATTTGTTTAGATTAATGAGAATACCTGGAAATTAAGCAGCACTTGTTAACCTTCTCTCCCTAACTACAAATGTTACAGATCTAGGAATTTTCCTTGTATATCAACTGGTTCTTTAGACAGATTCACCACCTCTTTAACAAAGGACTAAATTTCAAATGAATATGAAATTCCTTTTCAAGAACTGATCACGTTTTGGGTCTTCTTCCACAACAGAGTCACACTCAAATGCTTTGAGATTATGCTGCTACAAATCCTTTCCAAATCCATAACCTTCTAATATCTAAACTTAAAGTTTAGATCCACCAAACAAAAGACTCTGGAATACTACCACCTACTTTTGTGGTTTCTTTTTTCTTTAAATTTCTCAGAAGTTCTCCCCAATGAAATCACCATTCAGCTAGTGACTCAGGCAGAAAAATTAATGCAAAATTGTCAATCTCTGATTCCAAACATGATGATAATGACCCTATAACAGCACGGTCTACAACCAACACTTCTGAATTCTTAGTTCCCCAGTAGAGTCGCCATTCTGTTGGTACTTTATTTTTACCCACTAGGCTTCGTAATTCTCTAAAAGGTTGCCAACCTCTATATTCAGGAATTTACAAAGTTAGTCGCCAACTGACAAGATTCATTCAAAGACTGAGATCTCCTACACTTTTGGCTCTATGAAACCAAGGAGGGTGTTCCTATATGTGTTCATAAAAATGCTTCATGCCTCAAGAACACTTCTATACACAAATACATTCCTATCAGTGCAACTAGATACCATCTACCAGGGTTTTGGAAAAGCACATAATAAGAACAACTATCTAGAGCTAGGAAAACTTATTTAATGTGAGATTTGCATCTCAAGAGATATAGAATTTGATTTTAAAATGTTTTGATTTCGAACCCACACATTTAGGGTGACAATTTTGTATTCTCAAAAGATCTTGAATGAAAATTAACCAGTGCCTCATTCAATTTGGGTAGGAGTCACACAAGGTATAACCCTGACATCATTGAACTATCTTTATAATACCTTACACTATAAGATTTTCCAGTATTCAAAACAGTACTTCTTAGCATATCCTAAGCACATTATCACATATTTGCAACTCCTTCTCAAGAATTTGATTAACTCGTTAAGTTAAAAAAAGAAAATGAATCACACATTCAAATATACCATTGAAGATGAATGAAACAACCATTGATAACTTCATTCACAATCTGTCATACATAAACAGGATAGAAATTGTCTTAAAATTTTAGGTTTCTTTCGATATCAAAAATTACAAAAAGCATAGTATGCTTATCTTATGTGCATACCCAACCTAGAATGACTTGCTAGCTAAAAAAAACCTTCCAGATACTGCATTATATTTTCTAATTATACACCGTCTAAACGTAAGGACTCAAAAATGAGCCTTGAAATCTCCTTTATAGATCAGGAGAGCAACAAGCATTGGGCTCAATTGTTGATTTCAATTGAATTTCATTCTAACCAAATGAAATTTCAATTACATTTCAAAATTCCCCATCATCAAATGTAACCATACTACGAATAGAGGAATCAAAACGGTTACAGCCCTATAACCAGCCAAACAAAACAAAAGCCACTACATCACCCACATGCACATCCACATCTGACCCGAACAACAGAAACAACACCAAAAGAAAAGCACAACCCCAGCAACCATATCATCACCTTGCACCATGAAGAACCACACAGCCCCAATATAGGCAACCGCTCCTTGTTCTCGCTTCAGTATGAAGCGAGACCATCATTTTACCTTTGTTAGCACCAATACCAGACGCAGAATCAACACATGGTACCACCACAAAAATTGGAGAAGCTACGAGGACCTCTTCATCTGCTCCCACCAGCTCAGCTAGTGCCACGAGGTAATCATAGTAGTTTGAATCAGTTTCGGACCCTTCACCACTAGAGCCAACAGAAAGCTCAATAGGTGACTCATAACATCCAGACCTTGTCTCAATCCCAGCCAACATGTAGTCATCCTCAAATTCCCTCATTATTGGATAGTCCACCACTTTAGCCCGTATGACCTTTCCCTTGAGGCAGGAACTACTTCTGGCTCAAGTTGGAACAAATCCAACACCTTCAACAACTGCCCCAGAAGCACTAAGAACAATACTCTGTTCAATTGGTTTCTCCTCTCGCTACAAATTGTTCCCACCCATCCTGGTGCTTCTTCATAATGGGGAAACAAGAACCATCGTCTTATCCATCCCATTCATAGGTTCAAAACTCAGCAAGAAAACCAATTACCTGCAAACAAACACAAACTCAAAAATACAATGATTCTAATGACCAATTGGCAGGTTTTTATCGAGCAAGTCGGTGTAGAGAATAGGAATTTCTTCATTTGCAGTATGAGAAAGTGAGTGATTAGTGGCTGATGTTGCCACCACATAATATCTCCAAGCTCATGGAAAACTATGTACAACCCATCATGATTACCAGGTGAATACTACTCGCACGCATGGAAATCAAGATGAGATCCATCAAAAGACTTGTGCCATTAATGAATGTAACTTGCAGAGCGTAAATAGTCATCACATGGGTGGATTAAAACTTTGAATTCAGACCGTCAATGTGATAAGGACCTAGCATGTCGGATGACTCGGATCAGTCAAAAATCATTGAAAACCCACGTCACTACTTGGAAAACCCAGCAGCCAATCACATACCCCGCAATCAGAGACATGCGAACCAGCAGCGGGCCCCATCCAGCCACCTTGTACCATAGAGCCAGGAAATGTGTCACCAGCTTGCCCACCTTGTAGCACTTTCAAAAACATTAATCCGATCATGCGAGGCTGGCGAGGTACGGTCATAATTAATCCTCGTCATTAAACAACTACCATTGATTTGACACACATTTGTCATCGTTGGCGCATTGGGATAGGCCCCACTCCACTGTATGCGACAAATGATAGCATCTCGCATACCTCGCACCACTTTAGTGACGTCAGCAGGAAACCTTGTGAGGTCTGCAAGGAACAGTCCAGATTTGAACCCTCTGATCCAACGGCTCGCCAATGTGCACATGGAAAAAGGTTATTTATAACAACTTGGGGCCAACTAGGAAAATGGGAAAAGACCCTTAGAGGCACGAAATTTTAGGCCAAAGTCTAAACATTGGGAAAACCCACCCGTTTTACGAAAAATTAATATTAAAACCCGAACATGGAGAAAACTAACAGGTTGGGTAAAGGGGCTGGTAATAGCACGACAGACAAGGCTCAGTCGGATGACTTAAAAGACCGGCAACCCATACTAACAAGTCAACACAAAATTATAACGTGAGGGTTTATTTGATAAAAACTAATTTCAACATGGGTAACAAAACCCTAAACCCTAAACATTAGACCCCTAGTCATGAAAGATAAGCAAACACGCCCAAAACCAAGCAAAATTTTGACAAATTTTTAAAAGTCCCATCAGATCCATTTTGCATTATTGCATTTGTTGTCACAAAAGTTATCAAGCCACAATAACTCACCTACAGATATATCAGACAGCATTCTAACAATTTTTTGTATGGGAAATAGAAGCTCAAATCCTACACCAAAGGACCCTAAAAGTAGTTCAAGACACCCCTACAAAGACCCATATGTCCTT
The DNA here is from genome assembly GCA_007115665.2 of Sequoiadendron giganteum. NCBI lineage: Eukaryota > Viridiplantae > Streptophyta > Pinopsida > Cupressales > Cupressaceae > Sequoiadendron > Sequoiadendron giganteum. The sequence goes on from CM021105.1 coordinate 223,904,592, forward strand.
GAGCATATAGGTCCTCATAGGCATAATAAAACTAATTTTTCTAAGTAGGTTTACTATCCTCTATACTTTCTAGATCTATCGAAAGTTGACTGTTTCATTCTATCAGTTGTTGGGATCTTGCATTTTTAATATTAGGGCATATAGTATCATTAGGTCAATCATTCCAAATCATTTTTAATCCATTTTAACCCCCAATTATATGTAGACCCAAGTCTGATTAGCTCATGCCCATGGTTGATAGTCAATCTTATCACCTTGTTGATCTACATCTCAATGAAACCCTGGGAAAGGGCCCCTTGCATCCTAGGTTCTTTGCATTTAGGACATAGGATCCCTTTTCTATGTTTCATTTTAGTGAGCCTGACATATTAGCATTATAAATTTTTTGAAATTAGAATTCTTTCAAACCCTAGATCTAGGTTTTGCTTTGCATTGCTTTGCATTTCTCACTTAGGGTTGCATTTTTGCATCATAAATTTTGCATCACATATTGTATTATAGGTTGCATTAGGTTCATTTCTAGATTATATTTATGTTCAATTTGTATTCATTAGGTTGTTAAGGTTTGAAATTTTTAATTTCATTTAGATTACATCTTTCACTTAAGACAAAAAGAAGATTACATTGAAACTTGCATCAAATTATCATTTTTAGAATCTTGCATCTTAGAATCAGTCAACTGCTACATGATTAGATTTGGAAATTGTATTCAAATTGTCCCTTATTGTTGCACACTTGCATTTGAATTAAATTTTCTTAAATTGAAGAAACTCTAGAAAAACAACCATTGTTAAGCATGTCTATAAACAAAAATAGCAATATTAAATAGCAACATACATAGTCAATCTTTTGGGTTTTTTGAACCCTTTTCAAAGACCCAAATGCCATCGGGTTTTCCTGTCCTACTACAGGTGCCTCATAGAACCTCTGTACATTTTTTTTTCTTTGTAGTTTTACTTGTTCCTGCTTGTAGATGTCTATTCTGAAATTCTGAAACAATGTTATTCCATGTGCAAGAAATTTGTCATTTTGCTTGATTTGTTGCAAATTTGGGAAACAATATTACACTTAAATCTATAGGACTAAATTGTGATCTGTAGGGAAATTTCTTATATCATGTTCTCATTGCATAAATCTTCTGTTATCATAATTCATGTTCTATTGTCAAATCTTGTTGAGAATTTTAAGGAAATTTTGTTACAAGCATATGAAGATGAGTTTGTTTCCCCTCTTTTGTTGTTTTTCATTGATCCCTCTCCCAATATCTCTCCTATATATGAGGTTATCTTGGTGAATGAGAATACAATCCTTGAAAATAATTTCAATCATGTTTATTCTTCTCTTGATACCTCACCTAAAGGTGTCTTGGTGTTAGAAGCTCCAATCATTAGCATCATGAGAATCTTGTTTGTTTTTCTCCCACTACTCCTCCTAATGGGGAAGATATTCCTGGAAAAGAGGATTAAATCATTGATACATTCATGGATTTCATAGATGAAGATTATAAGGTGGCTTTAGATCCCTCTCATTTGAAGATCATCAACAACAAGTCAAATCCATTGAGGTTATGAATGCACAATTGGCTATTAGATCTCCTTTGATTATTAGACCTCCTAAAACTCCTTTTGAACCCCCTAGGAGTCCTCTAATTATTAGACCTCCTAACACTCATTTCAGACCTCCTAAAATTCCTCTAATTATAGGACCTCCTAAGTCACCTCTCATTATAGGATCTCCTAAACCTCATTGTCATATCCTAAGATTTCCAAAAAAACTTACCGGTAATCATGTGTCTCAACAACCAAGTTATTATATTGTATCTCCCACAAATAACACTAGAAATAATAAACAACCAAGACAAGGTCCAACATCCATTCCATTCCCTCAACCATACCTTCTGCCTACACTTAATATCTAGCAGTGTAGTGGTAAAGGATATGATCTTGTTGAACAACTTCATAACACTCCTACTAAGATATCCTTGTGGGATCTCATTCAAACATCACTTTCTTACCATGGCATGCTTCAAATTTATTGCAAAAAATTTCTCCTCTTAGTGTGCAACCAAGTGGGGTGGTAGCTTTGACTGAGAATATGAATTCACCTATTATGGACATTATCTTTCATCAAAGAAAATTACCTCCTTTAGAAATGAAAAAAAATGATCCTTTTACTATATTGGTTGTTATTAACAAGGTTGGGATTAGGTGTACCCTTGTTTACAATAGTTCAAGGCTTAATTTTTTTAGTGTAAATATTTTGGATAGCATTGGAGTAGATAAGACTTTAATTCAACTAGTTGACTTGTCTATTCATGATTTTAATAATGTAGGAAAACGACCGTGTGGTGTGATAACATTACCCGTCAAAAGTTGGTAAGGTTACAATACAAACTCCCATCCATGTCATGCACAATGATCTTTCATATAATCTTCTCATGGGTAGACCATATTGGATTCATGAAATGAATGGAGTGACTTAAATGCTTCATCATCTCATGAAATACACTTACAACAACAAGGTTTACACAATAAAATATGATCCAAAATTTGAAAAATATTTACAAGCTAAGAAGGGAATGAAAATTTCTTTGACAACATTGACACCAACTACAAAAGTGGAACCTTTACAAGTTGAGGACAAAGATAAGTGCCTTTTTCCTATGGGTTTTGTTGGGGGATGATTGAAGATCATTATATTTCACACCTACATTTGATGGGGAATACAAGATTATACAACCAAAATCAGGAAAAGAGAAAAAAAATTCCATGATATCAACATAATTTTCATCATCAAAAGCATTTGATTCTATAAATTTTAGCAAAGAAGAGGAAAGCACAAATTATACATCCACATATGATGAGAATGATCATTAAAAACCACCATCCTCAAAAGAAATGGAAGCTATTTATGGAAGAGGATATCAACTTTTAAAATAATGTGGCTATAATGGAAATGGATGTGGCATAAAAGAATAAGGTATATGTGTCCCTATATATCCTAACACACAAGAAACAACCAAAGTTCTTGGCTATCGTCCTTCAAAAACATAAAAAAATTTCCCTTAACCATGAGAAATAGCATTAGTTTCTGCTCCTTGCCATGTGGTAGTTGTAGTATCATATCATATTCACTACCATGCAAGGAGGTATAAACTTGGCTTTATGTAATCATATTTTATATTGCAAGGAGAAACATATCATAGTCTATTTTGGCTCACCTTTTGTCCTTACACTTGGGATGCAATAGGTTAGGTATCCTTGTCCTAGGTGTATTCCTTCTTTGGATCCCTTTATATCTTCTTACAAAGTTAGTGTAGAAAGTACACTAACATTTTAAAGGGGTAATATGGTACCTCTATTTATTTTTTGCATAAGAAATGGTCCCTTGTTAGTAATGATAGTATACATCTCCTAATAATTGTGACCTTATCAACAAAAGTGTGACCTTAATCCATTTGACATGTCTCCTTTGTGGTGATATCAAGCTTTATGTCCCATAAGAATGTGACCTTTCCTAGGATATCACGTTCTCCTTGGTGGTGATTCTATGACTAGTGTTCCCTAAGGTGTGATTTCATTCCTTGACTTTTCCTCCCTTCGTGGTGATATCATGTATGATGTTCCCTAAGGTGTGATCTTTCATGCATTAAGAAATGCCCCTTTGGTATTATTAAAGTGACCTTTTTAGGTGGTATTATCATATTATCCCTTGAGGTCATGGCCTTTTCTTGTCATTATTTTTTTGCACCCCCTAAGGTAAGTTATGTTTGCACCCCCTGAGGTGAGTTTTGTTTTGCACCCCTTGAGGTAGGTTTTGGGATTTTTGCTTCACTTTTTTCATGAGTGTTGAACTTAGTATAACATTGGCATAACATCTTGATAATTTTGTGGCACCTTATCAAGGTTATCAAGGAGTATAACTCTTGGTTTGGTTGACATGAGGCACACCTTGTCAAAATTGATCCTCACTAGACCTTGTGTGTTTCTCATTTTGTCAACTTTTTATGAGTACACCTAGTAGACCTTTTGTGTTTCTCATTTTTCCACCTTGTTATGAGTACATCTAGTAGACCTAGTGTGTTTCTCGTCCTTGTCTTGGGGGCTCACCTAGTGAAAATTGGTCCTCACTATCATGTGTGCCTTCCAGTTTATGGTTCATGTAGAAAATATCGAACTTTTCTATTGTGTTTCATGAATGCCCTTTGGTGTGGGTCTTAGCATAATACAACGTGTTAGTCCATACCCTTCTTTTTACATTCATTATATGTTTGTGTATCTTGTATTTTTACATTTCACATGTGTTCTTTCCTTTGTGCCTATGTTTGTTTGTCATAGGATCTTGGAACCTAGGGTCTTGGCCATCTCCCTTGATCCTTTGTCATCCCATATTTTCAACATTTGGACAATCAGACCCCTCTTGACATATATTTCTCTACTTTAGTGTCAGTTTGAGCATCATTTCCTATTCTTACTAAAGTGGGAGCCAAATGTAGTGTATAAAATTATCACCCTTAACAATTTCACACTTTCTTTTGCCCCCCCTAAATTATTGACCCTAATTGACCCATCTAATTACCTAAAATTATGTATTTCAAAGCCCATTTGTACAAATTTTTAATAAATTGCAAGCATTGAATAAATGCATCCAATTCGTATGTTTCCCCCGATATTTAGTGTCTTAGAAATTTGGGTCCTTCTTCTTAGCTAGGACCTAATTTTTAATATGTTATTGATGGCATTTAAACATTCAAAATTAAAATTTAAAGTGCTGACCTTCGAGATCTAATTTTTCAAGAAATTAGGATAAATGTCTATAAATATCTAGTTATTGCATTATTTGAAATCTAAGGATTATGAAAAAGCTAGAGATGAACTTCAAGAGAAAGTCAAGAGAAACATTTTCATAGTTTATTATAGAAATTCAATTCAAGATCCAAGCATCCTATCAAAGTGTATATGAGTTCATGTCATCATGTTGTCATTATTTTGTGAAGGCTAACACCTTTTTGTAGATCTCCAAATCACTCAAGAATTCAACCAAACAAGATACAAATCCTTGAGGAGATGTGTATGACTTCAGCCCTTCATGAAATCCATTGAAGGGTGGTGACTTGTAGCACATTGTGATTTCATCATTCCTTCTTTTCCATTATCATTTATATCATTGACATTGCTAGTATGGAAGTGTAAAGACTTACCTAGTATTTGACTGAGGCAAGGCCTTATATGGCATAACATTTTCCCTCTCTTTGAATGTGAAAGTTATAGGTTTGAAGATGACTGAAGAGAACTTGAAGATCCATTTTTCATTGTTCCATTGGTTTCACAAAATTTGTCAAGCCACGTAAGCTCACCTACAGATTTATTAAATGACTCTGACAATTTTATAGATGGGAAACAAAATCTCAGATCCAACACTAGAGGAACCCAAAAGTAGTTCAAGACACCACTACAAAGACCCAAATTCCCTTGGGTATATAGATCCTTGTAGGAACAACAAAAATATTTTTTCTGAGTAGGCTTACTATCCTCTACACTTTCTAGATCTTCCAGAAACTAACTGTTTTAGCCTATCGGTTGTTGGGATCTTCCATTTTTTAATATTAGGGAATATATAGGATCATTAGTTTAATCATTCCAAATCATTTCTAGGTCTTATTGACCCACCTCCATGGTTGATAGTCAATCGATTCTAAACCCAATTTAGATGTAGATCCAAGTCTTATTGACTCACCTCCATGGTTGATTGTCAATCTTACCACCTTGTTGATCTAAATATCAATGAAACCCTAGGAAAAGGCCCCTTGCATCCTAGGTTCTTTGCATCTAGGACCTAGGATCCCTTTTTCTATGTTTCATACTACATAAATGAACATAATTTCTTAGGATAAAAGGAACATGTATCCAAGCCTAGGTGGCATATTTCCAAACCAAAGACATCCAAAATAAGGAACAAACCTTCACAAGAGCTTCCCCCACTATGAGGTATAAATATTCCATCAACAAGGACATCAAGAGTTCATTTTGATTCAGACATAATTCCTATTGTAAAGGATAGTATAACTTCTTGTTAACAACACTTTTCAACAAAGAGACAGATGGGAAGACTCACAAGGCCAAGGGAGCAAACTTTATATATAAAGAATCTTTGAGAATTCCTTGAAGAACCTATTTTCTAATGAAATAGATTATTATAATGTTCCAAGGGATTATAATGTATAGAAATGATATTGGCACAACAAAAGGAAACTAGCAAGCCAACATGACACTAGTATACCCCTAATAAAGTGTCCCAAATCTATGTTGGAGTCCAAAATCTACATTATAGTCTTATTTTATGTTCTAGTCCTTTTCTTATGTTGTAGTCCAAACTAGATTTTGAATAGATGATTATTTCTAGTTCTCATAGATAGGGACAATTAATAGGATTTATGAAAAAATATTACAACACAAAATAGAATATAAAATCACCAACAATCACTAGGAGACCATAGTGGACATTCACACTTCATCTTTGGAACAAAGCCAAATGGACAAGATGCTCCCAAGAGCTAGAAGGTCAACAAGGGGCTCTAATATTATTCCAATGGAATGAAGGATAAAGGGGAATATTCCAAGGAAACCCCACCTACCATTGTACCATGAAGAGAGTGAAAATGTATTTACCAATTGTAGGTCCTTACAACCCAAAACTAGGAAGAAAAACTAACATATTTTTTAATGATATCACTATTTACCACATTATGTTCATTTTAAAGAAATTGAAATATTTTACAAGTTTATTTTACCAAGGTAGTAAAAATAATAGAAACTTATAAAATGAAATGACACCAACATCAAGACATGGTAAAAATAACAATCACACCATCTTGACTAATGTAGGTGGTTTGCAATCCTTCTATTTAGGAGGTCTCAATATACTATTATAATTACATAAGGGGACTCAAATACCTAAATTACACATTCTATAACTTTGATATAATGAAATAAATAATGATAAATTGAAGCTTTTACAACTTGTACATGATTTGGTAGTATCTGATGGATCTCCTAATCCCAAATGGTGGTTGAGCATGCAACCCAACCACATAGTACCCATAGGTCCACCCCACTACGTTAGAAGATAGTCACATGGGATGAAAAACTCATTCCAAATAATTACAGCGTACAAACACACACTAAACACTATGCCTATAAAATAGATATCAAAATAGATCCCTAATAAATATCTCATTGAACAAAACATAAATAGATAGAGATGTGTATCATGTTAGATACAAAATCTAATGAAAATAAGGATGAGGATCCTAGAGTAAGGCAAGCCATGGAATAATAGTAGCTATAAAATCTACAAGATAGAGCATGTGGCGCCTATAACAGAGAAGGGTATTATCATAACACCCAACACTCCTTGAGTGTGCTATGTTCTTGGCATAAACTGATTTTTGATTCCACATAGAAGAGAGAAAGGTGCCAACACCACTATGGCCCACTTCATTACTTCTACATAAAATAAATATCATGCCAAAGAACAAAGCATGCTACACAAGCATAAAGAGAAAAATTAACCTCTTGTAAATTTAGAGAATGTATAAACCTTGAAAATATTATCCAATGGACCATGTACAAAAAATACTTCCATGTGAGGTCTATCGAACCTTGAACATTCTAGGAATGTTCCAAAAGTCATCTACGCATTATCTAGCTCATGTAAGAATTGGTATTTATTCTAGAGAGTTGCATCCTTTGATTTCAAGTAGCCTATCTTGATGGAAGGTTGGATAGAATGTCATTTCTTCAGTACATATTCTCCTTGCTAAATCTACACCAATAGGTTAGGAAATCTTTGATACATAGTTGGGATGGGGAAATACATTAGTAGTGGTGGAATTTTAGATGAAAAAATAGTGTCACTAATGGAACTCAAGATATTTTTGTCTCATCATCTCTCTATGGGGAAAGAGAAAAAAATTATTCATGTATAGATGTTTTAAAACTATAATTTGGGTTTTTTAGGATAATCCCCAAATCGTGAGGATGGCTTAGTTGGGGGTGAAATTTAGATAGAGAACATGCCAAGCATCTCATTTTTTAATCTAGATGTCCACTATATCATTTAAATCATTGGAGAGATCTAGTTTTAAAAAGACCTAGTTATGGGTGTGAGTGAAGAAAGACCTATATGGTTTGACAGACATGACAAAGCCTAAAGAGGGGACTATTTTTGTCAAAATATTCTAGCATGGGCATGTAGAAAGGGTAACCAAGAAGCTCCACCAAAAAATGGACATGTGTAGATATTTCTCATCAAAGACAATAAAATCTCTAGCCTCCTATTAAGAAAATAAGCATGGGGGAGTGGACAAACTAGGGACTATGCTTAAGGAGAGCTTAAGTATGGTCAATCTCAATAAAATGAAAATGGAAAAAAGATTTGGTAAGGTTTTTCATAGCATCAAGAAAAGTCCCATGCAATAATTAGGAATTGGTGACTTAGTATTTAAACATAATTTTAGAGGTGACCTTCCATAAATTTCTCTTACCAATGACATGCACTATCAAATTTTATAGTGAGGAGTAACATATATTGGGATGTTTCAATGAACATACTTCATAAAACACCTTAGGAACATTTTTTTTCATTTCTTTAGTTGAGGTGCCATTGTCATGCATTCTTGAACCTTCAATTTCAATAGCAATTGTGGAGTTATGAAAGATTGAGGTCATTTAAAGGGGCAAGAAATGCTCATATGAGTGGGAACCTAAAAGGTGTCATAACAAATATGAAAAACAAGGCCCTCTTACTTTATAAGAAGTAATATGGCATCAAAAAGATAATAATATTATAATCCATGATATCAAAATATTTTAGCATGACAAAGCTAAATCAAAAAGCTCCACCCACATAGGGACATGTAGAGCGTTCTCCTTAGAGACAATGAAATCTCTAGTGTTGGTGAGAAAGCAAGCAAGGAAGAGTGTATAAACTAGGGAATATATTTAAGGATGGCTTTAGAATGGTTGTTTCTAATAAAATAAAAATAGAAAATAACTTTGGTAAGTTTTTTCATGTTATCAAGGTGAATCCCATTTGATACCCAGGCTCTAGTGACTTATTCTTTTAACATGCTTTCAAATGGGACCCTTCTATAAAGTTCTCTAACCAATGACATGCACTATGAAATTTTAAAGTGGGGAGAACTACATCTGGTTTGTTTCAGTGGACATACCTCATGAAAAACCTTAGGAACAAACGTCCTTGGTCTATTGATCCAAGGTGTCATTTCCATGCACCATTGAACCTTTAAGTGCAATAGAAATTGTGGAGCTATAGAAGGTTAACATCATTTAAAGGGGTGGGAAATGTTAGAGTAGAATTATTATTTATTTATTTTTGTTCTACTTTACGTAATAAACTACCTACCTTAGATGGCGATGTGTCATTTGGAGATTTAATTGAACTCTTCAAAGATATACGACACTTCTCATTTGCCACTTGGTGGAGCATTCTTTCTACCTCGAATTGAGCACTCCTATAATGACTAAAACTCTGTCATATTATATGTACAACCTTTTTTATTATAAATCTCATCTCTTAAGTCAAATATTTGACTAATTATTTGCACACATTTTTTTTGAATTTTATCCCAATCTTATCTTTCTGATCTTGGCCAATCCATGGTTTCAGAGCCATGCTAACAAAACCCTTCTCAAAATCTTATACCGAACCTAGTTAAGAGTTCATTTATCTGGGTCTGTTGTGTATATTCGGGTCTTTGTTTGAGTTGGTGGTTGAATTATCTGTTCGCAGTTTATTATTGGTTTAGTACTATTTTTGTATTTCAAATTTGTGAAGATTTTCTGTCACCATCATTTTCCCCATTGTGCAGATACCACAGCATTTTCAGTGAACTTCAAAGAGTATATTGTATCTGGTTTGTTTGAGAAAATAACATGTTGTTTGCGGAGTCTCTGTATTCTACATAGTTATCAATGCACACTTGTTTTGGTCTTTCCAAATCGATCTCTAATCTATTCACTACTCATATCAATTTATTGTTAGTTGATCGATACATTGAAAGGTATCGTGATTTGTTTGTAACAGGCTATGCAACTATTCTTGAGTAGAGGCATCTGAAGGTAGTTGATTGATTGTTGCAGACCAAGCCAAGCATCAAGGTCATGAATATCCTGACAAAAGCTGTGTTTGTTGTGGAGGATATAATCTGATTTTTCTAGCCTCTCATTGTTTCTTTTCATACACTCTTCTTCATCCTTGTGCGTGGCTCTTGCTTGGTGTTGGAGTTTATTTACCTATGTGGGGATCAATTTAGAAAAGGCCGATTTAAATCAAATCCATGAATCCATTAAGTGGCGATTCTTTGATTGATTTGTACCTCTATATGTAGGTCGTGGTACTCTTTATTGTAGACCTGTGAATTGACTATTGTTAAGTCGATTATGAGAAGGCATCTCATTTAAATCATTGGTGAGCGAATTCATTAGCAATAGACCTACAATTTACTGTGATAAATATAGTTGATGCTACACACACAGGCCGCCAGCAATAGATTCAACACTCTTTCATGCGGTGCCAAATACCCTTCTGAACCAATCAAAGACCCACTTGGTATGACTCTATTCCAACAAGCGACCCACAAAGTGCTCAAGATTGACAAGTTTGAGAGTCGACTAGCTTTATGTCTGTAAAGAGTTCACATTTTTCCACTTGCACAAGCGGCTTCATTGGTTTCTGCATGTGTCTCACCATCAAATCCTCAAATGACTCCAGAACAGGTCAAAGACTCCGAAATCGGCTGCGACTTGTTACACAATATTGTTTGTTGTTGTCTTTAATGTTAACAACTATCATAACAGTTAGTATTTAATGCTACTATTTAGTGGTTAAAGATAAGCTATCTAGTCTTTATTTGTTCTTGTAAGGGGGGAGTCATTTTCATTTTGGCATATCTTTCAAACGAGAAGTCAAAATTTTGATTGTGAATAATTGAGGAAAAGGCCTTTCCATTTTAAAGATCAGCATCATGACAATTTAAAGTTTGTGTTGTTTTACACATTTTTTGTCTCCTTTAAAAAGAAAACATTAAGTTTCTAAGTGAAAATTAGAAAATTAGGATTACTGTATCTTTTGGTAAGCTTCTCAAACAATTCAAGGTGGATCAAAATCATAATCAAGGGGGGTTGTCTTGTGTGTTACTCTACAAAATGGACATAATCTTAACTCCATTTAACTTCTATAAATGGAAGCAATCAATGGAGATAAAGCTCAAGAAGCCAGGATTACATTGTGTCATTATGGGTTTGGAACTTGAACCTATATGAGCGGCTGAAAAACAAAAAATGACATAATCAAAATGATGAAGCCTATAGAACATTGTGTACATTTATATCTTATAACCTTCTTTGTCACATTAATTTTTCCATAACACCTAATGATGTATGGACACCATTAGAAAATCTATTTGGTAAGCAAGATTTACTGAGGGAACATCAATTGGAGAATGAACTAATAAGTCTTAATCCACAAGGATTTAACACAATTCAAGAGTTCTTCAGTAACTTAAATTCATTAAGGTTTCAACTCAAGCCATGTGGAATAGAAAAATAAGATGAACAATTGGTCCTAGGTATCTTATCAAAGTTAGGTCTTCAATATTCAATGTTTGTTTCCACTTTTCATGCAACAAATAATGTTTTCGGTGTACACTACATTATGCATGTCTCTTTCATATTTTTTTGGTTTCCCTCACAAAGGAGCAAGACAAACTAATTCAAATTGGTACCATGTAGCATTCAAAGCCACAAGCTCTGGTTGCAACTAAATAGAAGGAAAAATAAATAAAGGATGGTAAATCATGACAAAAATTAAAGTGTTCTTTTTGCAAGAAATAAAGGCATAATGAAGACAAATGTATGAAGAAAAGTATTCACCATCTTATGCATCTACTTGAGCAACAAGGGATTTCATCCATCAAAGAGTCTTCATCTAGATTAGAATCTTCTAAAGGATATATCTAAAGGAAAATTACTTATGGAAACTATGGGTTCAAAGATTGATAAATGGGTTCTTGTTTCAAGAGCATCACATCATATGTCTCCTTATCAAAAAGTGTACATGTCTTTTTATCCTTCTAATATAAATAAAGTACAAGTAGTTAATAACACATTCATATGTGTTTATGGACAAGGTACTATTGAGATGTGCAATCAATTTATCCCTAATATCTTGTTTGTTCCTAAATTGGAAAACAACATCCTTTCCATTTATCAACTTACAAATTATGGGAAGATAGTTGAGTTCACATCTACTTTAGTGACAATTTGAGGTTGACAGAGTAGAGAGATTTTTGCAATGGGTGAGATTCATCATCTCTCTCATGTTTACACATTTTCTCAATTTTCTCCAAAGGATTCATACTAACATATTCATTCCTCCACTTCTAGTATGGATAGTTCATCTTCTCCACTATCTCATATTGCATCAAAATTCAAAGGTGCTTCATCGAGAGCATCCAAAGGTTCTTTCTAGTAGGAAATCACAAGGACCAGTTGAGCATCATCTTTTAGGGGGATTCATAGTCTCTCCTCATTGTACCTTCTTACATTATAATATCTTTTCTGGAGGGTATTTTTTCCAATAAAAATTTCTACCTTTCTCCACTTTATGGGAGATTTTCATTGTATATGGGTGCCTTATTAGGCCTATTTGTCAAGACCCATCCATCTTTGTACCCACCTAAGATAAGATTAATAGGGGGTGTTAGAGTAGAATTATTATTTAATTGTTTTTTACTTTATTTTATATATTAAGCCACCTTAGGTGGTGATGTGTCATTTGGAGAGTTAGTTGAACTCTTCAAAGATATGTCACAACACTTCTCATTTTCCACTTGGTGGAGCATTCTTGCCACCTTGAGTTGAGCACTCCTACACTGACTAAAACTCATCATCCTATTGTTCGTAAATGGTCAATGCTCCCCTTAGGATTTGTGACATGACTTAACCACCTCTTGTGGATCCGTTAACTTTGTTGATTGTATCAGGCATTAACAGGTCAACCTTTTGGTGCAATGACAATCGTGGGGCCAACAATTGGTATTAGAGCCAAAGGTTATGAATTTGAATCCCCTCGGGTAATGTTGAGGGGGAGATTGTTGGTAGATGGTCAGCGCTCCCCTCAACATTTGTGACATGGCTTAACCGCCTCCCATGGATCCATTAACTCTGGTGGTTGTATCGGGCATTAATAGGTCGACCTTTTGGTGCAACGACAACCATGGGGGCAATAGGTCTATGTGTACAATCTTTCTTATTGTAAATCTCATCTCTTGCATCAATCATTTGGCTCATTGTGTGCTCACTTTTTATAGAAGTTTATCTTGGTCTTTTCTTTTTTATTTTGGCTAATCCCAATAGGAAATGCCCATGGATAGTAGCCTAAAAGATGTCACAATAAATACAAAAAGAAAGAACAACTTCTACTTCAAAAGAAATAATATGACATCAAGAAGATGTTAATAATATTATAATCCACAATATCTATACAGAAAAATGCAATTATTTTCACCCAACAAACAACCATAAAAATCCAACAAAGAGACAATTCTTTCCAATTCTATAGTGGGGTTGCCTCTAGCCAACCAAAAAGGCCATCTAAGTCCAACAAGGAGGTTGTTCCCTTCTAAGTTTAGAGTGGGGCTGCCTAAGATAAATTATTGAGTGGTAGAAGGACCAAATCAATCATTTTTAAAATGTTGTTAGTGGGATGACTCCCATTTCCGCAAGAGTTATCCCAAAGAAAAAGTTCGCTTATAGCTTAGTCTATTGGCCTCCATTCTCAAACTAATTTTTAAAAAATAACTTTTCTGGTAACAAGATTATCCTCTATAATAATCCTCCAAAAAATATTAAAAATACTCCTATCAATAATTTAATCGATTGTGATAACGTGAATCAAACGAGCCGTACAAAACATGAAGTGAACAAAAGCATGCGTCCATGAAATGACTTAAATAATTGGGTAAGAGCACTTCTTTAAAAATACTCTTTTAAATGCAGAATAAAATAAGATCTAAAGAAAGTGAAGCCGTTCAGCCAATCTTATCTGGGTGGTGCGGTGGTGTGACAATGCAGGTTGACATTAATATTGCTCATAAATCCACGAGCATGATCAGCATGATGATCTGTTTCAATTTTCAAATATCAATTATCAGAAGTTCCTTGCAAATTGCCTAGGCATTCTACTAACTCTGGGCCAATAAAGCTAATCTAAGCATTGGTTGGTCCTTAATTTGTCTGTCTCTTGATTAAGAAACTCTGCCCTACGTGGGCAAGACTTTGCAGAGAATTCGAATGATCTCATATTGACATTCATTTCAACTGCACCCTCCACCCCACCTGCAACCTCTTTCACCAAATACCCCATTTCCACTCATCAAATCCAATTCTCTATTCAGATATAAATAAGGATCCAACGTGATCAGAGTCATCAAACATTAGGTTGTATTGAGTTAATTACCTGCTTCTGCTTGAAACCAATAGGTCACGGGCTCAAGTTTTACTATTTTGTCACCCGTTCATCTTGTAAGTAGGGCTGTTTTTTCAGAATCCCATTTCCATTGAAAGAGCAGATTATTCAAGAAATATAACCGTTTAATCTTTCAGCAGAGCGATGACGTTCTACCCAATAGCTTTGGCATTGCTAGTTTTATCAAACATGATGAGCAGTGGATCATGTCAAGCCGGGGTTGGGAGCATAGTTCGAACGCAAATGCAGCAAGTGCTGGCATTCCTAAACTCACCCAATGGGAATTCAGTGCCCATAATACAGGGCTCGGGCTCTTCTGTAGTTAACACACCCTCAGGCAATGCGTTAATAGTGACACAGCCTTTTCTGACCTCTCAGTCGGGCACATTTACCGCAATGCTCGTGAGAAAGCAGTCGAATCCAGGCATAGGAGGGCTTGGCCTGGAATACTGCTACGTAGATGTCATAAACACGGCTGCCCAGCAGAGCATTTGGGAGTCTCCATGCCAGGCGGTCACCACAACGAACCCATGCATTCTTCTGTTAACAGACGATGGGTTGGAAATAGATGATGGAAACAACCAAGTGTGGAACAACGGAGCGGACAATTATCAGTCACTGGTTTTGCTGGAGAGCGGAGAACTGCGAATGGTGGACAACAATGGGCAGAGCGCCTGGACGGCCAGTGACGACCCTTTGGTAAATCAGAACTGTGGAAGTGCTCTGAGCCCCGGATCGCTTCCCTTCATTCAGCCAGCTTTTTCATCTCCTCTGCAGGCCAACCTGCCAAATGGGCAGCCGGTGTTTAACCAGCCTTTGGTTGGGGCGAATCCTTTGATCGGAGGAAGTCCAATGGCTAAGAGTAGTGCTGGCCATTATCTTATCCTGATTGCTTCTGCAACTGCTCTAATTATCACCAACTTTCTTTTCTAGTGCTGCTCAATACGCGATAACATCAGATTTCGTTTGGAGTGAGGGATTGTGATTTGCAATAAGCAGGCGTGGACTTGTCCGACTGTGTACGGTGTTTACTATCTTTGGTTAATTTGCCCTTAAAACCCCATTGTGGATATCCAAATGCCATCGTAAATATTTGTAGCTAAGGAATGATACACCCCTAGGTGGTTATGTTATTCTACTTGTACCTTAGGAGGATAAATGTCTTGAGTTTTGGTCTGGTAAGTATTGGGTGTAATAATTATTTTCTTTCAAGAATTAGGGATTTGTCTCATGTATTAGCAGGTCCAGTCCAAGTGATTATAGATAGATCTCTTCCATTATTATCACATGTAACACTGTTTTTATAAATATAGATACTTATTTATTTTTAAAAAATACTAGATATTTTTACTATGTCAAATTTATTTGGATTTTAAATTGAATCTTATTTTATAATGTAAAGTTATACTTACAATTCTAAAGAAATGAAACAAATATTTACAAAATATTTTAAAATAAATAAATAGTTAATGAAAAACAGTAAGTATTCTATGATAAAGAGTTGGGATTGTAACTATTCAAACAGATATTATGAAAGTTCAAATAATAAAATAATAGTACATAGTATTTTGTTTGATGGTGTTGCAAATCAATTAACCCAAGTATATCAAAAAATTGAGATTTGTCAAATAAGTGTTTCAAGATGAAAATTCCAGACTGCAAATGTGAATTTGGTGTATGGTTTTGAACTTGACCCATAGATCTAAACTTATTGACTATGCCTCTTTTGCACCTACAAGGATAAATATCTTGATTTTTTGACTAGTAGGTATTGGGTGTATGAATTTTTGTCCTCTTTCAATTGTAAGTCAAGAACTAAAGAATTATGTTTCTATCAAATTTGAATTTCAAATAAATTCTTATCTCTTATAGCATTTTAAACTATTATAAAAATGTAATGTTATTCGATGTTGCAACGGTTTCTGGATTAGATTGCGTGAGAGTTTTTTGCATCAACATTTTGGAAAACACTCTGTGATTCATCATTAGAATGAAAGAGCTCAAGGAGAGAAAGATTGTTAGTTGTAGACCAAGAACAACCTAAATAGGAAAAGGAGGGAGGAAGGGGCGGGAGAGAAGGCTACACAACCCAAGGAGACAAGACAATTATGAATTAAAAATTAAAGGATATTGAACTAAAAACCACAATTTAATGAGATTAACAAAATGAAAGAAAACAAAAAAATACAATACACTACCAAACTAAAAAATAATAAAAAAGACACGGAATTGGTAAAAAAGAAGAGGAGATTAAACAAGAGAATAAACAATAGAAATTAAAGAATTACGAATAAAAGAAAGGAAATAAATGCACATATACATGTATATATGTACATATATATGTGTTTTTTAACTAAATTACTTGCACAAAAATACAATGAAAGCTAAAATAAGAGCACCAAATATGGTAATACAATATAATTAATAATATACTAATATATCTATATAAAGAACAAAAAGAGAAACAAGGAGAAAGAAGCAATTAAAGTATTTACAATAAGAAAATGAATTGTAAGTATAACATTACATTATAAAAGCTAAGATAATCAATGTAAGTGTATGCAAAGCTATTCTAAATGTATGCAAGATTCAAATGATTAAAACCTTAGTTTCAAAATATGCTAAATGGATGCAACTAAGTTACCATGGAAGCCATTAATGGATGCTTTTTGTTGGGGATATGGATTTGGTTCTGTCATCAAGATAGACATCTAAGATAGTAGTGTCTTAGTGATTTCAATTCAAAATCACAACAAAGACACAACCAACTATGCCATAAAGCGAAAACAGGCACAGTTGATCCCCCATTGATCCTACTGAGGAAAGTAAATGTTTAACAAATAATAGATTCAACACAAGCAAAGATTCAAGAACATGAATCAAACAACCATGAAAGACAACTATGAACACATAGATTTACGTGGGGAAAACCCTTTTGGGTAAAAAACCCCACCCTCCAAAACACTCAGCTCACATGTATTATTCAGTAACAAAAACGGTTACAATACAAAACTAGAGCTATGCTCTTCAGAAGATTACATCTTGTTCATCTGGAGAATGAATACTTGCAACAAAAATCAAAATCCTCACATAGTTACAATGTCCTCATGACATACTATGTAGATTCCCTTCAGCTCCTCACAAATGACTGTCATAGCCAGTCTTACGGCCAGCCCAGCCTCTTGGCCTCATAGGTTCACATCTTACCAGATCTGAGAGTCTAAGTGTTCATGGTTGAACCGTTCGAACACTCTCAGCCTCTCTCTATTATTGGCTCATCATCAGTATCGATCTGCACACCCAAATACATATACTATGTGCCAACCTATTCAGCCCATCCCTGCCAGCAACGGTCATCGGGATAATAAAGTATTCACTTGCAAGCCTTCCATTTTTGATAACGTGTGCCGCTTAATCCGCAAGCATTGAGCTGCACAGCATTAAATCTAGTCTTAGACATGTCTATCAACCTCCATTCAATGATGCAGCCCAATCGCACAACAGAAATAAAACATCGGCCAATGGGATCATAAAGAACCTGCCACGTGTTTCCAAACAATTCGAAGTCGCACTTTGACTGTCGGTCCAACTCAGTCAAGCTCGGTCAACTGAGCTCCAAGCCCATTTTCCATCTACTTTGTTAGCCGAGTCCATTCGACCCAACTGCGGTATGGCAGTGAGCTCGCCCGAGCTCACCCAAGTCTTCACCGTGCTCCGACTCTCCTTCCCACCACGCTACCGTAGCCCTGTTGGCATTGCCTCGCGGTATGGTGGTAACCGCCTAGCAAACCGTCAGTGGTCATACCGCGCTACCGCGAAGACTGCCAGGTCTCATCGTGGTAGAGCGGTAACCGCTCTGACAGACCACCAATTGTCATATAGTGGCCACCGCAGTGAGCCTTCTCACCGCCCGCGGTATGGCGGTAACTGCCAACGCTAACCATCAGCCATCCTATCGTCATCAACTGCACCATCGTAGCTTAACCGAACACCGCCCGCGGTATAGCGGTAAACATCTTTTGCCAGCTTGCCACCACTGTGCCAGTTACTATGTTACCTCGCCACCAAATGGACCACCCCGCGGTATGGTGGTAAGTCAAATCTCTGCCACTCAGCCGCTCACTGCACAACCATGCCACCTCCAAGAGACTTCTGCGGTATAGCAGTAATACCACCCAACTGCTAGACAGAGAAAGGTGGCCTGTGGTAAACCGCACAACCACACCACCAAGGAAAGAACATGAAGTAGTATGGCAGTAAAGGCCATAAACATGAAGAAATTGCCTAAGTCTTCAATGGAAAAGACCAAAAAGTTGAGGCAGACTTTCCCAACAATCTCCCACTTGTCGAAGACTTCTAGGCTTCCTCCAAACATCCGAACAAGGACCAAAACCATGCTTCCATGCTCCAACCAAGACCCCTGCAGTGACATCAAAAAATTTCCACCATCTTAGGCTACAACTCCAAACATCCAACACAGGAAAAGGAACAAGCCAAGGCGTATATGCACCAGTCTCTGGAACACAAACATCTGATCCTTCAGGCGGCAAAGGCACCACAACAGTAGCAACAAGGAACAACGCGAACACAGAAAGAGAACCATTCTCCAGAACAAGATAATACCATCAGCTAGAACAACAACAATAAAAATGGTTGCCCTCATCCAACTGATGAAACCCATGCGGCTGAACATAGCACCCATAGCTCATGCTAATCCTTCCAACAACCCATACCTCAAAGGTACGATAACCAGCAGCAGACTCATGCCATCATAAAACCACCCATCTCAACAGCAAACAAGCACCCTATGTCAACCAGTCAAATGATCCAACACGTCTAGGTACTCCCATTGCAAGGGTACCATCCAGATGAGTGCAAACAAAGCACCATCACAAGTGATCCAGGCATACCAATTCCACCAATCCCTGCACATAGAAATGAGTAACCATGTATTTCTAAGGAACATCCACATTGATCTGCAACACTTGCAACCACCAGCTACAAGAAACGTTTCTCTCAATTGTCTTCCACAGTTCTTCCAAACTCTTTCAAACCTGACTGAAGAAAGAAGCACAGGAACCTTTGTGTCATCACCCAAGTGACAACACATGACCATAAATTGTGGCCAACTCAGCACCACAAAGGCAACTCACATCTAAAGTCAAAAGAACAATTAGGAAGAGCAAGACCAGATTAGACGAAAACAAAAAATCAAAAAATATGCCCTTCTACAAAAACTTCTATATGCCAACTATATCAAGAATGATCTTCTTCACATCCCAAAGGAAAAAGCCTTAAAAACATCTAACAAAATCCATGGATGTAAGCACCTCAAAGAAGATCAGACTAACCCATATAACCATCTCCTACTAGTCGTCAAAAGCACAAGGAGATCCACTATGCTATCAACCTTCTATTATGAATCCTCCAGAATCTCAAAACAACTCAAGATTCATATCATGAAAGATAAAGCATAACACACATCTGAAAGATATAATGGGAAAATACCTTTCAAAGTGACACCACTGTCGAGCAGACCAAGAAGAAAAGAAGAGATTCTCTTCCAAGATATACAAGCCACCATGACTTACCTAAGAGCATTCTCCTTCATGGTCTTTGTTGAACTCGCATTCAACCAAGGTGCAGGCAACTCGGACTTTCAGCTGTAACAGCAACATTCTCAAAAGAATTCTAGTCTCACCTTATTCTCCATGCATCCATGAGCACCAGCACCTATCATCTCATGCTAACTCCAAACTGCATCACTGTAATAAACATGAAGTCCTCCAGCATATGACCAATTTACTCAAAACAAAGAGAAACCCTAGACCACTATAAAAGCTCCAAACCTAGGACAGGAACTTATCATGACACCATGATCTACACATCCCCATAGGAGATGGGTATGTGCAGGATCATGATGGGCTAAAAAGTGGCAATATGATGGGTATGTGGCTAACGACTTTTTTTTCACCCAAAATTAATGAAACAAAAAGGGTTTTGAAAGGAGATTCTCAGCTTTCCACCAATATAAATTATGCTTTACTTTGAATTTAATAAATAATTATTATTCATTTTCTATTGAATTATGACTAAAGTCTTGATTTTTAGGCTAATTGAAAAACATCTATAGCTTTCAAATGGTATCATATATTTTGAATCCAAAACATGCGTCACATTCTATGCTTCACATACTATAAGATTAAAAAAGAAAAAATTGAATTTCATGAAGTTTTGACCAATTTAAGGTGGTCAGACATACGAGTCTTTCTATTTTTTAAAAGTTGTCATAAAAAATTTATAATTAATTATTTACTTGGAAAAAAATTACAAAAAAATATGCATCACATCAGGACATGAGTCCTCTACTTAGATCTAAAATCTTATAAAAAAATATTATCATTTTAATGTGGTTAGGGTGGTCAGACAGAAAGCTACTTCTTATTTTTTCCTTGAAATTTAAGTACTACTATATTGAAATTTTAAATTTTCACCAAATAGATTTTATTTTTTTGTAAATAAACCTAGTAATTTAGAAACTACATTCAATTTCTACAAATTCTTTTCTTACATATTTTTGAAATAATATAGATAACTTATTCAAATTTTTATGTCAAGTTTCCTAACTCTTATTTTTCTGAATTTTTTGCCACTTAAGGGCTTGTTTTTTCCATGATGATCCTACACATACCCAGATACCATGCTTCAAGTGAACTATCCATGGTATCAAGAGCAAAGCAACATGCAAAAACTCTAATGCACAAGCAAGAGTACACATGACATAAAGCAAACAAACTCTAAACCAACATCACCTGTCAAGCACCACCAGCATCTCAGCCAAAAACTACCAAGGTCCTTCATGGCTCCAAGATGTTGCACATCTTCAAATAGTGACCATGCAAATGTGAAAGAACTCTTCTGCAGCAACAGGATCTAAGAGTCCTCAAGAAGCATCTGCAACACCAAAGAAGATCATTCACCACCAAGTGATGAATCCAAAAACATTGTTAAAGCTCCCATTGAACTGTGACACTGATCTCTCCAAGCATCATGACCAACCATCTGCTGATCTAAAAAACTCCAGCTACAAAATGACAACATGTCCATCGGACAACAACATTGAACAACACCAAGATTACCAGATCACACAGACCACCCCATCACTGTCAAAAAGCCTACACTAGCCAGTGTATCCAGCTCTCCATGACATCGTGATTCACATGCTTCAGGTCCCCATCACTGACTATTCAGGTACTCAAACGCCATTCCTCCTCTCATCTCAAAATAGCCATGCCAATGCATAAGTGACAACAAAAAAGGTCAGCTAACAGATCTGCACCACACAGTTACAACCTTGTGGATATTGACAGTCCACTTCCAAGTTGTCTCACAGCAAACATGTAGGTAATGATAGCCCACAACATTGCACAACTCATGGATGCAACCAAATGAAAACCTGCAAATCTATCATCACACTGGAAACTACAAAACTGAGATCATCAAAGAGAACAACCAAAGAAGACAAGCATGACTCAAACACCAGATCAACAATAGATCCAATTTGCCAGTCACGTCTACAACTCAAGCACCATAGTCTAGGAATTCAACAAACACACCACAAGAATGCTAAAAGTAAACACATACCAACACTCCCATGCAGAGAAGACATCACACCTCCTCAAAACATGTTGAACTGCAACTATATCATCCAGTCACACCCTAGAAGCCAGGGTCTAGAAAATAGTTGAACAGCAGCTCCACAAACCACAAGTTTTTCTTGACTGTGTAAAACCTACAAAACCACAGTGTTTCTAAAACACCCATGCATCTTCATATTCACTTCTCATCTGAATGACTCAGGAGTCTGCACACAACCATCACGGTTAACCAGAACAATGAAAAGAAACATGAAAATGTGTGATAGACGTTTTAGGAAAATCTACAGAAAACCTCCAGAGCCAAAGACATGAATCTAAACCATGCGAGTGCAAGATACAGGCAAATAGGAATAGCAGGTCCATTCTAGACCAATTCCAAAAACCACGGTCATGCACAAGAAAAAGAGAGATCCGAGCTATCCATAAGTTGCAGACCACCAAGGTCACTTCATAGCCTCCATGCAATCAGAGCAATAGAGAAACCGCCTTCAGTGCTAAGTCAAAACACCCAGCACAAGCTAAATACTCCATGGCTAAACAACAACACAAGAAACTCCATACCGTCAGGGAGCCTCTCACACAGACACCTAGTATGAAACCATGCTTCGCTACAACACAACCACAAGCACATCTCACGCCCTTTGCATCAGGAACATTGTTACGAGCCAGGAGCCTCAGACCATGTTGCCACAACATGACCAACTCCATTCATCTCTAATGTCTTTCAAAACTGTGTGTTGAATCAAAGAAGCAAGAGCTTCCACTCATCGAAGGATCAATCACCAACCGATTTCTCTAGACTTCCTCAAGCTTGCCAGGCTAAGAAATCATCACAGGAGAAATACCCAGAACTTCAGCAACCAGGAGAATACTTTGATACCACTGGTTGGTATCATCAAGCCTCAACCTCCTTCAAACATGCTCTGATACCACTTGTTGGTATCACGAGCAACAAGCTACCAGGCTCTGATACCACTTGTTGGGGATACAGATTTGGTTCTGTCATCAAGATAGACATCTAAGACAGCAGTGCCTTAGTGATTTCAATTCAAAATCATAACAAAGACACAACCAACTATGCCATAAAGTGGAAACAGGCATAGTTGATCCCCCATTGATCCTACTAAGGAAGGCAAATGCTTAACAAATAACAGATTCAACACAAGCAAAGATTCAAGAACATGAATCAAACAACCATGAAAGACAAAACTATGAACACATAGATTTACGTGGGGAAAACCCTTTCGGGTAAAAAACCCCACCCTCCAAAACACTTAGCTCACATGTATTATTTAGCAACAAAAATGGTTACAATACAAAACTAGAGCTATGCTCTTTAGGAGATTACATCTTGTTGATCTGGAGAACGAATACTTGCAACACAAATCAGAATCTTCACACAGTTACAATGTCCTCATGACATACTATGTAGATTCCCTTCAGCTCCTCACAAATGACTGTCACAGCCAACCTTACGGCTAGCCCAGCCTCTTGGCCTCACATGTTCACATCTTACCATATCTGAGATTCTAAGTGTTCACGGTTGAACCGTTCGAACACTCTCAGCCTCTCTTTGTTATCGGCTCATCATCAGTATTGATATGCACACCCAAATACATATACTGTGTGCCAACCTATTCAGCCCATCCCTACCAGCAATGGTCATCAAGATAATAAATTATCCACCTACAAGCCTTCCATTTTTGATAACGTGCACTGCTTAATCCACAAGCATCGAGCCGTGCAACACTAAATCCGGTCTCAGACATGTCCGTCAACCTCCATTAAATGATGTAGCCCAATCGCATATCAGAAATAAAACATCGGCCAATGGGATCACAAAGAACCTACCACGTGTTGCCAAACAATTCATAGTCGCACTTTGACTGTCGGTCCAGCTCGGTCAACCGAGCTCCAAGCCCATTTTCCATCTACCGCATTACCGCTGAGTCCATTCGACCCAGCCGCGGTATGGTAGTGAGCTTGCTTGAGCTCACCCAAGTCTTCACCGTGCTTCAACTCTCCTTCCCACCACGCTACCACAACCCTGTTGGCATTGCCTCGTAGTATGGCTGTAACCGCCCAACAAACCATCAGCAGTCATACTGCGCTACCATGGAGACCACCAAGTCTCACCACAGTAAAGTGGTAACTGCTCTAGCAGACCACTAGTGGTCATACCATAGCCACCGCGGTGAGCCTTCTCACCACCCACGATATGGCAGTAACCACCAGCCATCCTATCGCCATCAACCGCACCACCGCGGCTTAACCGAACACTGCCAGCGGTACAGCAGTAAACATCTTCTGTCAGCCCACCACCACTATGTCGCTTACTGCATAACCTCACCACCAAACTGAACACCCCGTGGTATGGTGGTAAGGAAAACCTCTGCCACTCAACCGCTCACCACGCAACTGCGCCACCTCCAAGAGACCTCTGCGGTATAGCAGTAGCACCGCCCAACCGCCAAACAAAGAAAGGTGGCCTGCGGTAAAGAGGTAAATTGCACAACCGTGCCACCAAGGAAAGAACAAGCAGCGGTATGGTGGTAAAGGCCATAAACATGAAGAAATTGCCTCAGTCTTCAATGGAAAAGACCAGAAAGTTGAGGCAGACTTTCCCAACTAAGATAATTGATGTAAGTGTATGCAAAGCTATTCTAAATGTATGCAAGATTCAAAAGATTAAAACCTTAGTTTCAAAATATGCTAAATGGATGCAACTAAGTTACCATGGAAGCCATTAATGGATGCTTTTAAGCTAAGATAATCAAGATTTAAACTAAAAAGAAGCTAAATATGGATGCAAATGGGAGTGATTTTAACAGCATAAGTTTACTATAAAAAGATGGATCCCTATTCAATAGATGCAAGGTCTATTTATAGAATAAGTAAAATAAAATTGATGGCCAAGATCAAAAGGATCAATCAACGGTCAGAGTGGAAGGAAGATGAAGGAATGGATCATGGATTCCCATCAAAGGTTGAGGATGCAAGATGATATTTAATCAAGGGCTTACATTCATCCAAACAAACACACTTTCAAAACTTGCACAAGAAGTCTTATTGAAATTTTTTTACCAAAAGGAATATTCCCTTTTTTAAATGAGTGCAAAGGGAAAGAATATTCCATGAGAATATTCGCTTTTGGAGGAAAATTAGTCATGTAGTTCATTAAAACGAAATTTTAATGTGCAAAGGGGAAGGAATATTCCATGAGAATATTCCCTTTTGGAGGAATGTGCAAAGGAGGAATATTCTTTTGCAAGTGGGAGGATTATAATTAATTAGTAATTTGATAATTAAAACAAAGTTTCAATTATGTAATTTACAGGAATTTAGGATATACATTAAATAATTAGCTTATTTAATGAAAGGGGGATTTGAAGATTTAATTAAATAATTAGGATTATTCAATCAAAGAGTGAATAAGGATGAATTTAATTAAATAATTTGGAGATTATTTAATCAAAGAGGAGGATTAATGATGAATTAATCAAATAATGTAAATTATTCAGTTAATAGGAGATTTGGGTGAATTTAATCAATTAACTGATATTATTCAATTAAATAGAGTAATTAGGATGAAATTGAGAGAGATGATGTTAATTAGCCAATGTGATCCATCAAGACATTTTTAAGTGTCTATAGAAACAAAGAGAGAGAGAGAGAGGTAAGGTTGGATGGATAGAGGAAGAGATAGGTAGAGAGATGGAAGGTGACCACATTACCTCTCTCTATCTTTGTCTCTACTTCTCTTTATCTCTATGAGGATTTATTCATCTCCTTACTACAAAAAATATAAATATTTCATTATTGATTACTTTCTCTAACATTTTAAGTATTTTGAGATGAGTGTTACAAAAAAATCATGAAAAAGGGACTTCATATGCGAATAGTGAGCATTTGATGTTTCAAAAATAAAATATGAATTTTAAATTATTATAATTAATTTTTTTTGTACAATATAGAAACACTACCTAGTCCATTGTGTAGATCTCTCAATCACCTTTCGAATGCTTGTAAAAAATCCAAATTTCGATGAGAAACACAAAAGTTATTCCCATTTTACTAAAGAGGGTTTTTAGGTCTTCAAAATGGATGTCCTTTTTTCTTTCCAAAAAGGATATCCATTTTTCTTTTCAAAATGGATATATATTTCAAATAAATTTATTTTACTTTTCAAAATGGATATCCATTTTGTTTGCAAAATGGATATCTGTTTTGAATACATAAATTGATAAAAATTAATTTTAGGAAATGAATGTCTGTTTATAGCAAATATCCATTATAAACAAATATATATTTTGGTTTGGTATTACCAAACCAGATTCAAATTTTACTTGACCCATACAAAAATTCAACATTTTTTTTCCGATTTTGGTGAAGTAAAAATGCATTTTTTTCTCATTGCCACTTTTTGGACCCCCATGATCTTGTACATGCCCGCTTCTCTCCATATCACCCCACTCTCTACCTATCTCTATATCAACTATTTCTCTCTATCTCTCTTTCCCTCCTCTCTCTCTTTCTCATTCTCCCCTCCCCTCCATACTTCTCTCTATCTAACTAATTTCTATTTCTATCTCTCTCCCTCTCTCCCTCCTCTGTACTTCTCTCCATCTCACTTATCCCTCTTTAACACTCTCTCTACCTCCTCTATACTTCTCTATATCTCACCTCTCTCTCCCCTTACCTCTCTAATTATATATATCTCTCCTCTCCCTCTATCTACCTCACTCTATATCTACTTATCTATATCTCCACTCTCCATCCCGCTATACATCTCTCTCTTTAGGTAGGAAGAGGTAAGTAGAGAGAGAAAGATAGGGAGATATATGAAAGAAGGAAGAAGTAGGTAGAGAGGGAGAGGAAAGATAGAGAGTAGATAGGGAAGGATGGAGGGAGAGATAAGGAGAGGTAGGTGGAGAAAGAGGGAAATGAGTGATATTGAGAAGTAGAGAGGGGATGAAGGGAGGGAGAGAGATGTGAGATAAATAGTAAAGAGAGGAGAGAGGGAAGGAAGGGGGAAGGGAGAGAGAGGTAGGGAGGGAGAGAGAGAGAGTGGTGAGATAGTTAGAAGTAGAGAGGGAAGGAGAGATATAGGTGATAAAGAGTGAAGTAGATAGTGAAGGTGGAGAAATTTAGAGAGAGGGAAGGAGGTAGGGTGATGTAGGGAGGGAGAGATAGAGAGAATCAGATAGGGAGAGAGAGAGAGAGAGAGAGAGAAGGGAGGGAGAGAGTTGAGAGAGATATAAGTAGAGAGTGAAGGAGAGAGATATATGTAATAAAGAGATAACTAAAGAGAGGAAAGGAGGGAGAGGTGGGGGGGAGATATGGATAAAATTAGATATGGGGAGGGAAGAAGAGAGAGGGATGGAGAGAGAGAGAGAAGTAGATATGGAGAGAGATTGTGTGAGAGAGAGAATGGAGGGAGGAAGATAGGGAGGGGGGGAAAAGAGTTGAGATAGATATAAGTAGGGAGAGAAGGAGATAGAGGGGGAAGGAGGGAGAGAGAGAGGTGAGATAGATAGGAGTAGAGAGGGAAAGAGAAAGTGAGAGAGAGAGAAAAAGATAAATAGGTGATATAGATAGAAGTAGAGAGAGAATTTTGAAGGTGGATATATTGAAAGAGAGGAGAGAGAGATGAGGTGATATAGAGAGAATTGAATAGAGAATGAGGATGGTGGGAATATTGAGAGAGAGAGAGAGTGGGATAGGTGAGTGATAAAAGTAGAGAGGGAAGGTGGGAGAGAGGGGTGATATAGAGATATATAAAGAAGGAAGGAGGAAGGTGGAGATATTGAAAGATAGAGAAAGAGAAGTGGATAGGGAGAGAGAGAATGGAGAGGGAGGGAGGGAGGGAGGGAGGGAGAGAGGTGAGATAGATAGAACTAGAGATGGAAGGAGAGGGAGAGGGGAGAAGGAAGGAGGGAGAAGGAGGTGGGATAGACAAAAGTAGAGAGGAAAGGAGAAAGTGAGAGAGAAAGAGAGGTGATATAGAGAGAAGTAGATAGGGAAAGAGGAAGGCAGAGAGATTGAGAGGGAGAGGGAGAGAGATAGTAGGTGATATTGAGAGAATTATAGATAGGAGGAATATGGGGAGTTTTAGAGAGAGGAGAGAAAGTGGGATAGGTGAGATAAAGAGAAGTAAAGAGGGAAGGAGGGAGAGAGAGGAAAAATAAATAGAAGTAGAGAAGTATGGAAAGAGAGAGAGGTGGAATGCATAGAAGTAGAGAGGGAAGGGGAGAGAGAGGGGGAAGGGGGAGGGAGAAGTAGGGAGAGAGAGAGAGGTTAAATAAATAGAAATAGAGAGGGAAAGAGAGAGGGGGAAGTAGAGAAAGAGAGAAGTGAAATATATATATATATATATATAGAGAGAGAGAGAGGTGCTATAGAGAGAAGTAGAGAGGGAAGAAAGAAGGGGAAGATAGAGAGAGAGAGAGGTGATATAAAAAGTAATAGGGAAAAGAGAGAGAGGTGAGATAGAGATGGGTAGAGAGGGAAGGAGAGAGAATCAGAGGGAGAGAGAGGTGAGATAGAGAGATGAAATAGTGAGGGTTAGAGAGGGAAGTGTTGGTGGTTTTTTCCAGGAGAACCTTGAAAATCCTCTAAAGAGTTTCCAACCCTTATGCTTAAGAACTTCAAGATCAATGGCCAATGAATGAGAGATTGATATTAAATCTTTCTCCCTTGCACTTCAAGCTCTGTGAAACCTGAGAGGGTGATCTCTATAGTATAATTCTCAATACTCTTGTGTCAAAGTGTCAAATACACTATAAGTAATAGATAATTCTCCTTTAATTGTTTAATAGACGCAATACCCTAAATATATGTCTCACCTTCATCGTATTATCTAGCTTGAACATGAGAAATGTTATACATTAAACTCAACATACATTCACACTGAAATAGGAAATTAAAATTAATTTGAAATGTAGATGCCACAAAAGATCTCAGGAGACTACAACATTACAAGACTAGTGTTTAATCCTAGGGTGGAGTCATTTAAATCATGAAGTTGAAAACACACCACAACATTATCTTTGTCATGATTGTTCCTATCAGTGATTCATTACATCATCAATACCAAAGACTTAACCACAAATAGTTAGTGATCCTTGCATACAATTGCATAAATCTTCATTCTTGTCAATACATTTTAACTTACTCCTTGAATAAGAGTAATAACATTGAATAGAAATTCAGGGAAAGACAAGAAGATGAATAACATAAACACTTGATTTCTAATATTCAAAATTTATGCAATGTCTACAATGGAGAAAACTAGACCAGAATATCTTGTCATTTATGTATTAAAAGATGACAATGATTTTATTATATTCACCATTATAGGGCTCAAAAAACTCTAGAACCATAGAACAAACCCATAATCTATTAAAAACCTATTACAAAATTTCTCTTTGAGACTCCTTCATTAGCAACCCCTCAAATGAAGCAAAAATTATATTTTAAAGAATAGAGGGGATCTTAGATGCCAATTCTAGTTGGCACCTGTTAGTAATTGATCCTTTAGATCGGTAACAACTCTCATTTGAAGAATGCCTTCTCCTGTTCATTATTTTCCTGCCTCTATTATTTGCTTTCACCTGAAAAAATCTCATGCAAACATTTTACACTACAAGTAAAAAACCATTTTCTAGCTTCATTTTCACTTTGCAAGTGAAAAATATTAACTCTGGGTAAAAACCCACATACCCAAGTGCTAAAAATGTCTTTTAATGCTACATTTTAACCTTTTGATGTTTCATTTCACTCGATAGGTGAACACATTTTACCCATATGTTGAATTTAACTTTTGGGTAATGAGAAATGGTTTCCAAGAATTTTTCACCTCACATGTAGCCAAAAAATGTATAAAAATTCACCCAAATTGCTTCCCAAACAATAGAAATGGTTATGGAAACTTTCTGGAGTATGAAAAAGAACTTCCCAGCCTATACATTTTTTTAAAAACATTCCTAAAGGTAAAAAAATGTGATTACATTCACATTTGCAGTCACTCACCAGTTCAAAATCTCTCCCATGCATCACATCACGTAAATCAGCAAAACAATGGGAAAAATCAACAAATATGATTTAATCACATAACACATACTTTGGTTTAATTCCCCCTTTAACAAATGTGTTGCACTCAAAAAAGCTGAAAATACTCATTAAGACATTGAAAAAATATTAAACGTTGCCCCTCAAATTTTCCACATGTCTCCAAATGAAAACCATCACCAACAACATAGCCATCACAGTTATGAAGAGATGAAGAGTTTTATAACAAAAATGAGTGATGGGACAAAGGCCATCCCTCATCTAATACCATCGTTGTTTTTTTTTTTAACATTGTGTGTGAAAAGGAGATGAGTGATAGAGTTGTTGCCAAAAGATTTTTCCAAAGTTTGTAATTTCTCTCCGTCAAATATTTTAATAAGTGCCCCACAATGTTTTCCCATGCCCCAATGAAATATTATTTTTCTTCACCCAATGAGATTACATCTCTCACAACAAAGCATCACCGTTTTGTTTTTGAACAGCCCTCTCACTTCAGCATTAAGCGATGGAAACTTGGAGAATGTGCCAACTTTCCCATTACTAAGGAAGTATTAAATGAACTTGTCAAATCAGAAACTCATCATTGGAAAGAGCTCATTGCTGTTTTTTTTTCTCTTTCCACTCTCATTTCAACGATGAGCAATGGAGTTTTTGGTGTTGTGTGTTGTCATGAAAATGCCATGAACCTCCTCGACCAATAAGAAGCCAAAATTAAACTTGATTTTGCATAATAATATTTGAATTTTTTTTTAATTTTAACCTAAACTATTGTTGAAAAATAACCATAATTGATTTGACTTCATTCCTCCATCCAAAATGGAGATGAGCGATGCTCCATGAAAACTTCAAAGGTTTGTGTGAAATGAATCAACCAATGAGATGCAAGAATTAAAACTTTCTTTCATAGTAAACATTTGAAAATGCATTTCAAATTTTCCCTAAAATCATTTTCATATTTCCACAATATTTAAAATATTTAGAATATTTTAAATGTTAGCATTTGAAACATTAGAAAAATTGCAAGTTTTAATTTCATCTATGAACCAAATGGAGAAAACTCACCGCAAGCAAACGGAGACCCTTGGAGCCGACATTTTTTGTGTGCAGCCATCATCAACTATTTAAAACATGGATTTTAAATCAAATTTAGCCTATCCATCAAAATTCAAGTATCTCCTTTGTAAACTAACCTGTAGGATGTGTTTGTCGCAACCGAAAAGCATTAAAATAATGCATCATATGACCTCCATTTTTTATGAGATTGGAACTAAAGATATTTTAGACCAAAACAAGATATGGGTTGCCCTTGTAATTGGAAAATTTAATACTTTGTAGAACACCAAATTTGGCCATGTTGCGGCCAGAAAAGGATTAAATAGCATATTAAAACTCATCCTAGGGGCCTGAAACTGAGCAAGAATTTTACCATATGTACCAAAAAATATTCCACAAAATGGATTTTCAAGATGGCCTCTGAGTAACAAAATATTAATCGGCAAAGAGTGCCTCTGGGGTAGATTTAGCAAGATGCAAGCCTAGGCTCTGTCAACACATTGAAGAGATATAGGCACTTCAAATTTGCAAAATTTGAAGGTTCCATCAATGGTTCATGTTGAGGGATGCATGACCCTTGTGGGAATGGTGAGATTCCAAATCTCTAAGGAGTAGACCAAGTGCCAAATCCATTGGATACCTCCAGAACTTTTTTATGTTGCATCAAAAACCATTCTTCAAATTTCATTTGGTAGCCCCAAGCCCCCAAAAATGTACCATTCCTTACCTCTGTCAAACACTCTGCTTTTTGTTTTTTGAACTAAGCCAGGTCTAAAAACACTTCCATGAACTACCCACAAACTAACCCTATCATTGGCATGCTTAACCACATCATTGTTCTTTCCAATGTCACCATTAACTCTATCAGTATGAAATATGCAATCAGGCCCTAACTGAAATCCAAAACCAATGTGACATTTCACCTTATCCAACTCACTATCATGTTCCATTAAATGGTCATCCAACTGAACTACAAAATGAAAATATTCATAGTCCATTTGATAGTCTGCATCATAAATCTTGATATCATATTTAGTTTGCATATCAAACTAAAAAAATTCATAATCACTTTGCTCAATAGTCCCAAACAGAAGCATATGTTGTGACTTATTGAAGTTAATTTGTAGCTCCAAGTTTGAGAAATCAAATTGAATGAAAGATGCAAGTAGAACCTTAGATTCATCCTTTGATTCTTGTCTCATGCTAGACAAGCATTCATTTTGTGTGATGAACAAAAAGTGTTCATACGTAGGCATATTCTCAAACCGATATTCACACTCACTTGAGCATTGAAAATTATTCTACTGTTACATACTCCAGTGGTCTAAAAATAGTATTTATCAAAATCTATAACATCATTGTCATCATTTAGATCAGGGTTATCACAAGAAACATCGTTAGTAAAAGCATCCCATTCACTAGAAAATACCTCCATCTCAGGTCCATACATGATTTCAAATCCATTCTTTAGACCATTATGCAATTCCATATGAAATGTTTCAAATAAAGGCTCAAATAATTCAAAATTTAACCCTGAGCCAAAAAATTCACATTAATTTTTCATAACATGTTCAATACTACCCTCCATAATGTCAATATTAATACTTGAATCATTTTGAATGCTAACACTTTCAGAATTTACAGGCTCAACAAAAATACATGAAATGTATACTAGTAACTTCATGTGCATCATCAATTGATAGGTATGATGACCCGAATGTGGAAGATTTATTGTAATTTTAATGTTTTTCATTATCAATTGAACAAGCATCTTCATTCTCTTTCACACTAATGCACTCCTCATTCAAAACAAACATGTACATCTTCATATTATGAATACAAGAGACATCAGCAAAGAAAAAACCATATTCAATTTCACATTAACTAACATGAAATCAATTGTTACTTCCATCTTTGTGCACATCATCATCCTCTTTAGACCTTATAGCTGACATTTCCATCTCTATTTCACATATAAGTTATCACAAGTAGTGCAAGAACATAAGCATGTTTGCTAGCATCATAATTAGAATCATCAAGCTTTTATCATTTCGAACATTATGCTTAGGATCGGGATACTAATGACATACATTCTTATCTTCAAATTCATCATCATTCATAGAGTTAGTATGCTCCATTGATAGCAAACCCAAACTACATTCCAAGTATTCATCAAATGAAATTTTTGCATGCACTTGTGAACAAGTGACTTCATTAACATTCCCATCATCGCATCCTTCATGTGAAGAAAAAACCTTAGAAAAGAAATCAATTTCACTATTATTATGATCCTCATCACAAGAAAATCCATAACTGCATAAACTATGCTTAGAATTTTCATCTTCAATATCTTGACCATTGATTTGCAATGAGATATCTTTAACACAAGTTTGCAAGTGTATCTTTATCCTCATCACTGATATATGGATTTGCACATATGCTACTTGTGAGATGATTACATCCTCATCCATACAACAAGATGGATGTTCATTTTTTGATATACCTTTTTCACTTGTGTGCATTGTGTCATGAGTTTTCTCACATTCAAAAAAATGGTAGGTGCTACTAGCATTTTGAGACATCATATCTTGCGCATAATCACATCGGACTCCTTCAAAAATCTTTATCCAATCAAGCACTTGATCAAAACTATGAGGTTTCAACTCCTTTCGAAAAGTGCTCAACCCTAGCTCATAGACTTCATAAAACAAATCAATGCACGTTGAATCCTTAGGTCTGAAAGTTTTTGGGACCTCCAAAAAGGCATCAAAAAACCTTGCAAAAAAATCATATGGTGCTTCTCCCTTGTGTCTCTTCATGTCAGACAATTCTTGAATAAAAGACATCTAATCAACATTGATCAAACTTTGTTGATGTTCAACTTGAAGAACTCATCATTAGTTGCTTGTTGTGATGATGGAAAAAACAAAATAGTAGAAGCCTCATCATCTTGAAAATCATTTTTATTATCTGATCCATGAATTCCATTTGCATGAGGTGTGCTAATATAACCAACACTTGCAGCCATGTATCCCTTCATCATTTAATATTTTAAGTTATTTTCAATGTCCATGGCAATTTGATATGCATGATGAAGTGTTGCAGGCTATTTATCTCTTAACAGATAGCTCATTTCTTCATAAAATGCACCTAAGCACACAACCAAACACACTGCATCATTTGGTCTTAGATTTTCTGGAATATCCCTTATTGCCTTTGCAAATCTAATATTGAAAGTTGGGACTAACTCATCTTCTTCTTTCTGGTTGTTCATAAGTTTTTGTCTCATTGAATTTGGATCAATTCTCTCACCAAATTGTTCAATGAATGTTGTCATGAACTCATTCCATGAAGAGAGAGAACATACTAGAAAATATGAAAACCAATCTCTAGCATCTTCCTTCAAAGATTGAACAAATAACTTCATGACAACATCTTCGTGGTTTATCTCATAATCTCCCATCAAATCAGAAAACTCTTGCAAATGTCGAGATGTTGATTCTGAGGTTTTCCCTTTGAACTTGGACAAGTGTTCCCTAATTTCATTAGGAACGGAGTTTGGGAAACTTTGAATACCATTAAAATTTAATGGTCAATATCTTTCAATAGAGAAATTTCTTTGATGACATGACAGGGGCTGCACAGTTTCTATGTTTACATCTCACACCCCACAAGGATATATAGGCAGATGATACATTTTCTTACACCCTTTACAAACCTCAAACATCAACTCTAGAGTTGATCATTCACTACCTCATTTCTTGCTTTCATCATGACCTTAAAATACTACAATGCATAACTCAAATGCATCTACACCTAAGATTTATTTAGTGAGCATATTTCAAGAATAAGCATACTTCTTCAACATAATACATAGGTTGAAAACTAATAACTGAGAAATATGTAGAATAATCACTACTATTCTCTTTCTTAGTGCTTAGTTTCACTCAATAGGGAACCAAATTTTTTCAAGACTTTTAAATATGGTTTTCACACACAAATTTATGTTTCTTGAAAACCAAAATATGAAAAATACCTGGATATGATGCATTTGCTACAAATATTCCTTCCTAACTAGAAATATTTATAGATTTGAAACATTCTTCACATCTTCATCAAGTTCTTTCAACAGAGTCGCCACATCTCTTCATACAGGACTAAACTTCAATTAGCATGAAGCACTTTAAAAGCTTAATTTCATTGTGGGTCTTCTCCAATAGCAGAGCCATGCATAAATTCTCTTTAATTCTGTTGCAAAAAAACCTCTTCCGGGTTTGAAAACTTTAAAATCTAAACCTAATGTTCAGATTCGCCATTTTTTTTACTCTTTCCAAATGGAAACTCTTCTGATTCTCTCCAAAAAATTTGTTGATCTATTGGATTTTTTTCTAGTAGAACCTTGAAAAACTTCTAAAGAGTTGTCAGCCCTTATTCTTAAGAACTTTAAGATCAGGGCCAATGAATGAGAGATTGGTATTAAACCTTTCTCCCCTGCACTTCAGGCTTTGTGAAACCTAGGAGGGTGACCCCTACATCATAATTCTTAATACTTTTGTGCCAAAGTATCAAATACACTATAATTAACAAAAAATTATCCTTTAATTATTTAATAGTCACAATACCCTAAATATCTGGCTCACCTTCATGGTAGTATCTAGCTTAAACATGAGAAATGTTATACATTAAGCTCAACATACAGTCACACTAAAATAGGAAATTAAAATTGATTTGAAATGTAGATGCCACAAAAGATCTCAAGAGACTGCAACATTACAAGACCACTGCCTAATCCTAGGGTGGAGTCATTTAAACCATGAAATTGAAAAACATGCCACAACATTATCTCTGTCATAGATGTGCCTATCAATGATGCCTTACATCATCAATACCAGAGACTTAACCAAAAATACTTAGTGATCCTTGCATACAATTGCATAAATCTTCATTCCTATTAATACATTTTAACTTACTCCTTGAATAAGAGTAACAACAGTGAACAAACATTCAAGGAAAGACAAGAAGATGAATAACATAATATTCAAAACTTATGCAATGTCTACAATGGAGAAAACTAGCCTAGAATATCTTGTCAATCATGTATTAAAAGATGATAGTGTTGTGATTATATTAACCATTACAAGGTTCGAAAAATGGTAGAGCCATAGAACAGACTCATACTTTATTACAAACTTGAGCATACAAAATTTCTCTATAAGACTCCTTTGTTAGCAACCCCTCAAATGAAGCAGAAATTACATTTTAAAGAATAGATGGGCTCTCAAATGGAAATTCCAGTTGACACATGTCACTAATTAATCCCTTAGATTAGTAACAACCCTCATTTGAAGAATGCCTTCTCCTGCTCATTATTTTCCTGCCTCTGTTATTTTCCTTCACCTGAAAAAGTCTCATGCAAACATTTTACCCTGCAAGTAAAAAACCATTTTCTAGCCTCATTTTCACCTTGCAAGTGAAAAATATTAACTCTAGGTAAAAACCCACATACCCACCTACTAAAAATGCATTTCAATGCTACATTTTAACCTTCTGATTTTTTATTTCACTCTACAGGTGAACACATTTTACCCATATGCTAAATTTAACTTTTGGGTCATGAGAAATGATTTCCAGGAATTTTTCACCTCATAGATAGCTAGAAAATGTATAAAAATTCATCCAAATTGCTTCCCGAGAAATAGAAATGGTTAAGCCTATACATTTGTTTATAATTTTGCCTAAAGCTAAAAAATGTGATTACAATCACATTTGCAGCCACTCACCACTTCAAAATATCTCCCAAGCATCTCATCACGTGAAACAGTAAAACAATTGGAAAAATCAACAAGTATGATTTAATCACATAGCACATACTTTGGTTTAATTCCCCCTTCAACAGATGTGTTGCACTCAAAAAAGCTGAAAATACTCATTAAGACATTGAAAAAATATTAAATGTGCCCCTCAAATTTTCCACATGTCTCCAAATGAAAACCATCACCAACAACATATCCATCAAAATTGTGAAGAGAGCAAGAGTTTTATAACAGCGATGAGCGATGAGACAAATGCCATCGCTCATCTAATACCATCGTTGTTTTGGTTTTAACATTGTGCATGAAAAGGAGATGAACGATGGAGTTGCTACCAAAAGATTTTTCTAAATTTTGTAATGTCTCTCCCTCAAATATTTTAATAACTCTGCCCCACAATGTTTTCCCATGCACCAATGAAATATTATTTTTCTTCACCCAATGAGATTATATCTCTCACAATAAAGCATAACCATTTTTTTTCTGAACAGTCCTCTCACTTCAGCACTAAGTAATGGAAACTTGGAGAATGTGCCAAATTTCCCACTACTGAAGAAGTATTAAATGAACTTGTCAAATCAGAAACTCATCACTACTTTGTTTTCCCTTTCCACTCTCATTTCAGCGATGAGCAATGGAGTTTTTGGTGTTGTGCACTACCATGAAAATGTCGTGAACCTCCTCAACCAATGAGAAGCCAAAATTAAACTTTATTTTGCACAATAATATTTGAATATGTATTTTCATTTTACCCCAAACCATTCTGATTTGATTTCATTCCTCCATCCAAAATGGAGATGAGTGATGCAAACTTCAAAGGTTTGTGTGAAATGAATCAACCAATGAGATGCAAGAATTAAAACTTGATTTCATAGTAAAAATTTGAAAATTTATTTCAAATTTTCCCTAAAATCATTCACATTTTCACAATATTTAAAATATTTAGAACATTTTAAATATTAGCATTTGAAACATTAGAAAAATTGCAAGTTTTAATTTCACCTGCAGAACGAATGGAGAAAATTCACTACACGCAAACAAAGACCCTTGGAGCTGAGATTTTTTGTGTAAGGCCATAATCAATTATTTTTAAAAATGGGTAAATTAAATCAAATTTATCCTAGCCATCAAAATTCAAGTACCTCCTTTGTAAACTAACCTATAGGACATGTTCGCCACAGCTGAAAAGAATTAAAATAATGCATCATATGACCTCCATTTTTTACAAAATAAAAACTAGAGATATTTTAGACCAAAAAGAGAAATGGGTTTTCCTTAGAATTAGGAAATTTGAAACTTTTTGGAATGCCAAATTTGGCCCTAGATCGCAGCTAGAAAAGGATTAAATAGCATATCAAAACTCATCCTAGGGGCCTAAAACTGAGTAGGTGTGTTACCATATGTACCAAAAAACATTTTGCCAAAGGTATTTGAAATATGACCTCTGAGTCACAAAATATTAATCGGCAAAGAGGACCTCTAGGGCAGATTTACTAGGATGCAGGCCCAGGCTCTATTGACACATCGAAGAGATATAGGCACTTCAAATTTGAAAACTTTTAAGGTTCCGTAAGGAGGGAGAGAGAACGAAGGAATGGAGAGAGGGTTGAGATAGATAGAACTAGAGGGGGCTTGGAGGAGGGAGAGAGAGATGAGATAGAAAAAATTAGAGAGGGGAGGATAAAGAAAGAGTGAGAGAGGATAAAGAGAGAAGTATAGAGGGAAGGAGGATGGTGGAGTTATTTAGAGAGGGAGAGAGAGGGAAGGAGAGGTAGGGAGGGAGAGAGAGATAAAGAGAATTAGATAGGGAATGTGAGAGAGGGAGGGAAGGATAGAGAGAGCTAAGATAGGATAAATTATTAGAGGGAAGGAGAGGGAGAGAGGGGAAGGAGGGAGAGAGAGGTGAGATAGATCAAAGTAGAAAGCGAAGGAGAAAGTGAGAAAGAGAGAGATATCAATAGAGAGAGGTGAGATAGAGAGAAGTAGATAGGGAAGGAGAGAGAGAGGGTAAGAGGGAGGGAGTGAGAGAGGAGAGAGAGAAGGATGGACTAGTTGAAAGACAATTCTTAAGCTCAAGGGAGAGAGAGTCAGATAAAGGGATGGAGATAGTGAGAGAGAGAGAGAGGTCTAGAGCGGAAGGGATAAACAGTGAGTGAGTGAGAGAGAAATATGATACAACTTGAACTAATTACAAAAATTTGACCTTCTGATTACTAAAATTTGACATGTTGATTATTGAATTTTAACTAAGTTTGAAAAATTATAAGATCTTCCAAAATTTAGGATTTGCATTATAACTCCTATAAATCTGAAACAATTCTCAAACATCCTAAAAATGTATAGATGCAATATAAATTAAATTATAAGAGAGTAAATGTCCATATATAAATTTCAACTTAACTTCATTTAGAATTTATTTCATGTATATACCAAAAGAGAAGGAGAAAGAGAAAAAGAAAAAGAGAGAGAAAGAGAAAGAAACATTTTTAAAAAACATAATATGGGTGTGTTATGATTGCTCACATTATGAGGAATCCAATAATTTGAGTGTGTTATAATGCACTCATGTTTTATGCAAACCATAATGTGAGTGCATTATAACACACTCACATTATGGCTTGGTAATGATCAAGCCTATGCCCAGTCACTACCAACCTATAACGCAAGGCATTGCATTTGTGTTTTCTCTTTTTCAAGACCAAAAAGTAGAGTGGCTATTTTTAGTCCCCCATATTAAGCACATTCCCATGATATATCCATCACCTCTACCTCATTATTAATTTTGATACCAATACAACTAGCATAGCTTTCTAACATTATACCTTTTTCATCTCTATCAATGCCACTAGTATCTACCACACCAGGATTTCTTTTGAATATCCAAGCTCAAAGTTAAGTTTCATCCAACCCTCTTGAGTACATTTACACTTCATATGTTTCTTGATCAAGGAATTTTTAAGGTAAACATTAAACAAATCCTTATTAATACCCCAATTATTAATTATTCTAATCTATTGGGCTATGGGTTACCTTTTAGGTTTGTTAAGATTAGAAATATTTGATAGTTATGTAGATAAGATGAAAGAATTTAATGAAATTCTTACTAGTAACTCTTAAATTATGTTATTCCCTTATTTCAAAAATTTCCAAGGTAACATGAGGGGGATCTTGATTCCATAATTATCTTATGAAATTTTTCTTAAACGGATCATTCTCATTCAAATGGTCCAAAAGAATTGTAATTTCTTTAGGAATTATCCATTGGATCTTAAACTTACAAAAGAAACCTCCATCACTTCTCTAGAAAAAATCAATGAAAAATTAAATGGTTAAACTTTCATTCATGTGACATAAAGAATATGTTAGGGAAGTTGAATCCACATTTGAGAAAATTATTTTGAGAAATGATCCTATAATATTTAGTAGCCCTCAAGAAGTTAATTTTAAAAATAAGTCTATGGTTCCATTTAATCTACCACTCATAATAGAAGGCAATAAGATTAATGATGATATTATAACTTGAAGTAATACTATAATTCATCTTCCCTTCTTTTATAGAAGAAGTTAAAATATTATTAGGATAGGTGTTGAAATGATGGAGTCACAATGTCCCTAATGAAGTTGTAGTCTTCAATGGAGGACCTTTGCCAGGAAAATATTCACCCACGCAGAAAGTGTTACAAGAATGGAATTCAAATAGAGATTCTATTATGAGATATGAGATATGTTACAAGTGTACATATGCCCTGATTAAATAGGCAAGAGAGAAACCTATAATGTAATAATATGTTTCCAAGTGTCTTAATCACACATGTGACAACATGTAAACCCTAACAACCTACCTAGGGAATGATGATGAGATAGAGATAAGTTATAGATGATTTCTAGAAGGAATCTTATCTCCTACAAACATGGAAAGGGTAATTACCCCATTATTTATAATTTTCTAATAATGCAACCTAGGACTTAATTAAATAAATAAAATACCTAAGTTAACTTATGCTATTGTAATAAATAATTAATTACACTAACACCCCCCCATAAGTGCAACTTAGGGAGGAAATTATTATGCAATGATTATACAATGGATGATGGGTCCCAGCTACATGATGGCCATATTAGGTACCCATTTACAAATGATATGAAATAAAACTAATCTCCCACTTTTGGAGAAAATGGGAAAACCTAGTGGGAAGAAAACCCCTCTCCAAAAAGGAGATGAAATGTAGAAAAGTGATGGAAGAGTCATGATTGGAGGACTCAATATCTACTCCCCAAGGACTACAACCATAAAATATATATATATATATATGAACAAAAATAGGCTTGACTAGATATCCCCTCCATAAAGGAGAGTGGTCCCCTCAAGAATGTTTTCAAAGCCTATGGAGAAATGAGAAGCTAAGTTGGAAAGACCTATCGTGAACCCATTTGGATGCCACAAGTCTAAAGAGGTGAATGAGCCTTGCTTTGCTGAATCAAATCTCAACAAAGAGGTGGATGAGGAAGAAGATGATGTCAAAAGAAGAGAAAATTCAAACCAACCACCTCAACCCTAGCAAGGAGGAGGAGAACTACTTCCTACTCTGGAATCTAGAGAATCAAGAACTAGTTAAGCACGATCCCAAAACTTGGAGAACTTGTACACCCTAGATTGATGATCAACTTCATCATAGGAAATGAGTGTATCAAACTCATCCCTGATGAGAGATAACTCGGATGTGAACTCAATATTAAGACCCTCCTATGCAAGCTAATAAAAAAAAAGTAGATTGTGATCCATTTGTTATATCATACAAATGCCCCCCATCCAAAGTGACATCACAAATAGCAGCTACATGAACAATGCCAGCATTGAACATCTTGTCAAACTCTGGAGGTCTCATGGTATCCCAAAGGATATGATCGCGATAACAGGTGACATTTCGAGAAGCACCTAATTCAATGACCCATCCTTCCCATCTATTCAACTAGGGTAGTGATCAAAGCATGTCTCTTGCCATGAATATCAACTATGGCAATTCGTACAATACCTGAAGAGGACTCCTCATGTGAAGAAGAGTGGTGTAACTTGATAGAATAAGAAGGAAGAGTGATGTTTTGATCATGTAGAATATATCTTAGCTCATGAATCTCCTTCTTGAAACATGTCTCCTCATGATGTCCAAGCCCATTACAAAAATAGCATTTGGGCCTCTCCTTCTTAGGCCTTTCTTCCTTTTGATATGATGATTCATTAGATCCTGTCTTATACTTTCCTTTA
Source organism: Sequoiadendron giganteum (assembly GCA_007115665.2). Lineage (NCBI taxonomy): Eukaryota > Viridiplantae > Streptophyta > Pinopsida > Cupressales > Cupressaceae > Sequoiadendron > Sequoiadendron giganteum. The sequence goes on from CM021105.1 coordinate 223,946,996, forward strand.
TTCTTTCCTAAGTTCCCTTTGGATGGTGTTGCAACGAGAGCATGAGAATTTGAAGATGAATTGGCATTGTTGAGTTTGGATTGTTCCCTTGTCAACCATTCACAAAAAGTCTCAAAAGAAGGCATCACAAAACTTTCTCCAAGTCCATCCATGGTAGAGTAAAAGGAAGTAGCAAAATATGAAAATGAGCCTTTCAACTTGGACAAGATCATGAAAATGCATTCCTTATTTGTTTTGTCTTTACCACACCCTGACAATTGTGTCCTCAAATATTTGAATTTCACTAAATAATTATCTATGGAGGGAAATAAATCAACTAAGAGTGAAGCTAGTTCTGACTCTAATTGTAGTGCATGAACATCACTTACAAAACCAAACAAGTTTTTGAACTTATCCCATACCTCATTTGGAGTGGAGCACCCCTCAATGTGGAAAATAAGGAATTGGAGACATGAAAGGCAATCAGTCCCATGGCCTCCTCGCAATTGATGTGATGTTGAAACTTCTCATACTCTCTAATCAAATGTGGTTGATTTTCATTCAATGTTGACCATAGGCCTTTTGACCAGAGGAGACGTTGCATGTTGACTTTCCATGTGTGATATTTGTGGGGTGTCAAGATTTCAAAACTTTTATCGGCCATTAGAGAAAGAACCAATGTACAAGACAAAAGATATATGAAAATAAATGTTGTCAAGTTGATGATATGTCAAACTAAAACTGAAATGAAGCCCCTTGATCCAAAAAGTCTTCCTCCAAAAACCAGGATATTCAAGTGATGAAAAAAATTCTCAAAGTGACAAACTACCAAAGTAAATCACCTGGTGTTGAATCTAAAATAAATGAAATGATTGATGGAAAATACACTGGAATACCTCCTTGATGTCACTGGAATGGCGTATTTTTATAAACTGGAGAGGAGATATCACCTTCCAAGTCTAAACAAGGGTTTTCACTTCAACTAGATGGAACTTTTCATGGCATTAGAATCCTGAAGAGTAGAGAGCACCACTAGAAATTAGACTTCAACACCTTTCCAATGGTATTTTGTTTGTTGGATTTCAAGATTGTATGTAGAAGTTACAGTCCTCAAAAGATCATTGGTGTATTGAGACTACACAGGCTAACTAGGAGGAAAAAATTAGCCCCAAGGGCTAAAAAACTCTGGCCCTTAGTCACCGATGTGACTACGACAAATGTGGAAAAAAAAATGGTGCTCCACCAAGAAGCAGCGTCAAAGTGATGAGTGAGTGGAGACCTGGTGGCATGACCGATGAATCAAGTGGCATCACTCAGTGTCTAGCGGTAGCACCAGTTCGTGATATGACCGATGTCAAGGTTTTGGCGGGGTCTTCATTCGACTATGTTGGTGATGCAAGATGGCCAGTGGATTGACTAACCGGTGATGGATGGCAGTCGATGAGATCGAGATGTGACGGCGGGCCCACATCTTGTCAGAATTTATTGACACCGACAAAATTGGTAGACTTAGATTTGAAGCCGACAATAGAATAAATTTTGAACATTGCCAAAAGTGGCAATTCAAAATTGAATATTAATGTTGATAAATTAAATATTTCCGAAAATATATATCAAAGTTGATAGAAAGTAATATGTCGAAGAAAACTATAGTCCGGAGAGGAAAATATTTAACCCTAGATGCCAACGGCCAAATATATTTGCCGGTCAATTCCAAAAAAAATAATTTTTCTACCAGCTATAGAGAAAATTGCCCAAATAATAAAAAAAATAGCCTGTTGATTTTTAAAAAGAATTGCCATGGAGGATGATTGAAAGGGGAGACTTTTTTCTAAAAATTTGTACATATAGTACAAGAAAATTGCAAACCCTAGATAATATCTCGAATGGCTCTCAGTGAAATATCTCCGATTTTGGCAAATAGATAGTCGATCTATTGGTTTTGAGGCCTTTTGAGTGCAACAGAGAGGTTGGAGAGAGCCTTATCTACACTAGAAAATAGCTTGGTCCCTGGGTAGAACCAACTAGCCTAGAAAGAAAAACCCTCAAGCCTACAAAGAATCTCACAAGCCAACTTCCTTGATCCTAGGATGAACTTTCACTAGAAAATCTTTGATACCATGTTGAAATGATGGAGTCACAATGTCCCTAATGAAGCTACGATCTTCAATGGAGGAGGTCTTTGCCAAGAAAATATTCACCCACACAAAAAGTGTTACAACAACGACATTCAAATAGAGATTCTATTATGAGATATGAGATATGTTACAAGTGTACATATGCCTTGATCAAGTAGGCAAGAGAGAAACCTAGAATGCACTAAGATGTTGCCAAGTGTCTTAATCACACATGTGACATGTAAACCCTAACAACCTACATAAGGAATGATGGTGAGATAGAGATAAGTTCTAGATTCAATTTCTAGAAGGAATATTATCTCCTACAAAAATGGAAAGGGTAATTACCCTATTATTTATGATTTTCTAATAATGCAACCTAGGACTTAATTAAATAAATAAAAGAACTAAATTAACTTATGCTAGTGTAATAAATAATTAATTAAACTAACAATAGGAAGTTAGTAATTATGTCTCATAGAACATTCCCCTTAGTAAAAAATTCTCAAAATCCTTTTCTTCCTAATGTGGTCATCATAATCAACATAACCTTCTAAGTGGATTCTAAAATGTCTAGAGAAAAGTTACATCATCCTAGAGAAATACTAGTGATAGAAAAGGGGAGTAGGATATATGCAAGTATCCTCCCAAAATTTTACTTTTTCCTCATTACCCACATTTCATATATACCTTTCTTGAGAAGACCTCTTATTTTTTTCAAGCTATTCCAAATAACAAAGTCTTGGGGAATATTAGGGTCATTTAGGAATAAATTAGGCTCTTATTTTGGAATAAAATAGGTATCAAGTGGTTATTCTTTTGAAATTTTTTGTTTATCACTTTCATATAGTCAATTTTATTCTTGTCATAATAATCTTGGGAAAAATCTAAAAAAAACTTATATATTTATCCCTTATGGGCAAAGAAAATATCTCCTCAATGTATTGAGGTTGAATTATCAAGATGGGATTCCCACTAGTATCCCTAATTTATTAGAATCATAATGTTGGAAAATTATGAGGACCAAATCCACTAATTGCATTGATATTTGAAAACCTACATTTTAAATTTCCACTATCTTTCATATTATATGTCTAAGTAGACATATGCATTACATCAACTACTAACCCTACATGAGATTCATCTAGACCCACATGTCCCAATATTTTAAATAATATACTCCCTAATTTTGAATCCAATTTAGAGGTATGAATAAATCCCCTGAATTCATATTTTATTTTGGTTGGGGATGTCATTCCTTTCAATAAAGCACCTAAAAAAATTATAATTTAAGATGATACAATTTTACAATTTAAAAATATCTTACTAATTAAATTCAGTTCAAGTACTTCAATTATACTATTTATAATATTCTCCATGTTTAAAATTCTTAAATTTCAATTCTTGGGGGATAAAACCTTTAATTTAAATGTTTTTTTCATTTTATTACAAACTAGACTTTGGATTAGGGTTGTAGTTTGTACAAACTTGCAAACTATAATATTGTTTCGAATTCCTAACATTTTAAAATTTGATTGCATTCTAGAAATTATGGGCCCAAGTTAGAAAATGGAATTACTTTCACATCATCTCATAGGGCCCATTTATTTTTATATAACTTGAAAACTAACTATATATTGTTTTACATGTTAGCATCTAGTGCAAGCTTTTGTTTTACAAGAATTGCAAAATTAAGGGTGGTGTGCCTCAACTTATGAAGCCAGCTATTTTACAAAACACTAAAATTTTCTCTAAGTATTTTTTCTCATTCCACTTGCATGTTGGCACACAATTCTGAGGTTTTTTTTATACATTCTATATTTTGGTAGCTATTTTTGGCCTACCCATTGAAGGAGTTTGAAATTTTGCTAAGTGTTAGTCATTTCTTACGCTTGCATGCCAACATGTAGTGTTGGATTGATATCCACAAGTTTTGCTAACTATAAATTAGGAGGGGTACATTAAGAAGGGTGAATTTTAAATTTTCTTGAATTTCCATGAATAATAAAGGTGACATTGGTGATTTCAAGAAGTTTTTCACTATTTTTGTTGAAGCAATAGGATTTAAACCTTGTTTAAAAAATCCCTAAAACTAGGGTACAACCTTTTGAAAATGTCAAACCCCCTAAGGTTTGAGTTTTTTTAGAATAACACAAGAAATTTGGAGAAAACATAATATTCATAAAGAAAGTTTGTGAATGGCTTAGAACAAAAGGAGGAAAAAGTCACTAGAGCCCTATGGTAGATTGCAAAGAAAAAAATCAATACTGAGTAAAATAGGTCGGCTTGGTGTTATAAGCTAGTTTACATGAGCATGATTAGTTATCACCAACTAGTTATAGAGAATTGTTATGGTTTGCATAGTACTACTCTAGACATTGGAAAATTATTGTAATTTACAATTTAGAATGCATGAAAGTACATTGGGGAGTAAAAAAGGTTTACAATTTACAATGTCAATCCTAATATTAAACCTACAAAAAATTAAAATAAAAAAAAATTTTGTAGTGTAGAAAATTGTCACCCTTAACAATTTCACATTATGTTTTGTCCCCCTAATTTATTGGACTTAATTAAACTCTTAATTTTCCAAATTATGCATTCCAAGGCCTAATTTTTACCATTTTTTGAAGGATTGCAAGCATTGAATAAATGCATCCATTTTTTTGTTTTTCTCATGACTAAGTGTATCCTAGAAATTTGGGCCAGGACCCATTCACCCATTGGCGAATGGGTCCCCCTTCTTAGCAAGGACCCAAATTCAAATATTTTTTTGGCAATATTTTAACTTCCAAAATTCAAATTTCAAGTGTTAAATTTTGGAATCTAATTTTGAGGAAATTAGAATAATTTCATATAAATACCTAGTATTTTCATCATTTGAGAACTAACAAGGAATATATTAGAAAATTTATGATCAAGAGAACTATTGAGAAATTCAAGAACAACATTTCAGAGCTTAATTGTAGTAATTCAAGATCCAACATCATGTCAAGTTCTATGTGTGTTCATTTTATCATGGTTTTGTGAAGGCTAACATCTTTTGTAGGTCTTCAAAGCATTCAAGCATTCAAGCAAGAAAGATTGAAATCCTCAAAGTGATTTGTATGACTTCAGACCTTTAAGGAAGCAATTAAAGGGTGGTGAGTTAAAACAAATTGCAATTTCATTATTCCTTTCCATTTTCATTTATCATTGAAATTTTTCCATTATGGAAGTGGAAATATTTACATGGGTTCTAACTGAGGCAAGCCCCTAAATGGTCCAACATCTCTTATTTTTGTGAATATGCAAGTGTAGTGTAGAAAAATGTACTCCTTTATGTTGGAAGTATAGAGAAGATTAGTATTATGTTTTCATTGATGTCACCATGTTGGTCTGGTACCCTGAACTAGCATGCAAAATAGGTTTACTTCAACCGGTATTTGATCTGGTATTTCTAGTATTTTGGTCCCATATTCTCTCTAGTAATCAGTGTGGTTTAAGGTTTTGAGAAAAGGATTATGATCACTAGAAGCGTGTATGTGTGTGTTCTCGGATGATCATATGATTGGATGATGTGTTGGCATCGATTTTGGTAATTGTATTTTGTTATTAGGTTAATCACGGCTGACCTAATAATTAGTTAACATGAATTGTGGATATATGTGCGACCTAGCTTTGGTCCCAGCCAACATAATATTGCATGAAAGGATTGAATTAATTCTAGAAGCTGACAAGTTATCTTATTAAATATGTATTGCATCCAATTAGGTCGACCTAATTGATGTGTACGGATATATCAGGTATATATACAAGATGGTTTGAATATGGAGAAAGAAGGTGTGGATGAGTGAGTTGATATATACGAAAGGTGAAGAATAGTATGTTTTCATGTGAGTGAATACTCTAAACAACAAGGAATTGAATCAACACTTATTGTGCAATTCCATTAGTTTATATTCTGGTTGTAAGCCATTTTGTTTATATATTCTTTATAGGCAGTGAGCCTCCAGTTTTAGACAGTGAGTCCTTGTAAGTAGTGAGCTTTTGTATCTAGCAGTGAGCCTCATTTGTAACTAATATTGAAATAACTATATATATTGTGAGCTAATCCTCACCGTAGTTTTTCCCTCATTGGGTTTTCCACGTAAAAATATAGTGTTCTTGTGTTGTGGAATTTCATTTTTTGTTCTTTCTCTTCTCTATTTTATGCAATAAAGTAATTAAAGGTGTTTTTCAATAAGTTTTAGAAGATACTAATTCACCCCCTCTCTCAGTATCTTGAATATTCAACAACTGGTATTAGAGCTCTAGTTCCTCTAGAAAATTATAATAGCTTGAGGGAGATCCTTATGGTTGAAAAAATGGATAAGGAAGAGCTCTAGACTACCCTTGAAGATCTTGACAAGGCTGAAATTAAAAAAAAAGATCTAAAAGAAAATCTTGATGAAGCAAATGAATGCATTTGGAAATTGAAAGAGCAGTTAAATAAATTCAAAGAAATATATAGAGAAGTGAGTGAGCAACTGAAACAAGTAAATGATGAGAATACCAGACTAAAGATAGAAGTGGATGAAAAGAAGAGAGTTGAGGAGTGTCTGAAAACAGTGATACAAAGCAAGTTGGATGTTTTCTCTAGGCTTGAACAAGAAGTGATGAATCTGAAAGCATAATTAAAGAAAGAAAAACTCTATGAAGATGATTTCAAAACAAGCTCCACCAAGCTTGACAATTTGATAGCTGGACAGAAATTTTATAAAGACAAAGGTGGCTTAGGTAATGAAGCTAATGAAAATATGCAAAACTCAGATCTAGTAAATAATCAAAAAACTCAAGATAAAGGGAAGCAGAAAAGAAATCTAGGAAGGAAACCACCTATGAAACGACCAAATGCACAAAGGTACTCATCATTCAATGGTGTTTGTTTTTTATGTAATAAGTTTGGTCATAAGGTAACTGAGTGTAAGAGTAGGATGAATTAGTTTTTTGGTCCCTTCTTCGGACAATATTATATATGCAAGAAGATCGAACATAAAGCTACTGAATGCAGATCTCAAGTAAGGATGGTTAGTCAGGTGATGATGAATAGATTCAATGGAAGAAGGATAAATCAATCTTTTGATGAATATTGCTATACTTGTAACATGTTTGGACATAAATAAAATCAATGCAAAACTAGGATTGATGGAAATCAAACATGATAGAGAAATGTTGTTTGCTACAATTGCAAAAAATTGGAACATATTTCAAAAGTGTGCAGAAGTAGAAAGGGAAAGCAGTCTGTTCCGGTGAAAGATGATGAACCGATGAAAAAGATTGGCAAAGAAGAGGTTAAGAAATAAATGAGCAAGATATGGTTGAAGAAAGATGAATCAGCATCTACTTATGTGTTTGTACCCTCATCTGGTATAGATGATTCCTCTAGGAATTAGACCTTGCATGGTCTTAGGGGGAGTTATATCAAAAAATAAATTAAACCCCTGAAAATGTAGTATGTCGGATGTTGGCATATGGATATGTTGTAAGGAATAACTGGACAGAGATAATGCAAAAGAAACCAGAAGAAAAAGAGTGAGCATGTTCTTTTGTGGAGTAAATTAGGGTTTCTTAGTAAAGTGGAAGGAAAGTTTTGTCAGCTTTTTGCAATTAATGTGATTTAGGGAAAAATTATGGTGTGTAAAACAAATCTTGCAAATTTTTTTTATCATATAAAGAATTAGAAGGGTTTGTAGAGTGACTTGGAACTATCTTGGAGTGATTCTAAAGCATTTTGGAGCATCTCTGAGAGATCTTTGTGGAAATTCAAAAGCAAGCACCAAAAGTTTCTCTCTCGCAGTCACAAAGGAAGGTAATAGAAGAAATATTTGTTGAATTTGAATAAGTTAATTACTATAATGGAAAACTCTAATAGAGAATTGAGTGTAAATATCCTTCTGAGGTTAAAGGGAGTCGAACTGGATGAATTTGATCATCACAAAATAAAGAATATGGAATTAGGGTTAGAATCAAGCGTCTTGCAGAATGTTAAAACCTTAGGTGTGGATTTATGGGGAGAATTCCCGTGGTTCGCTGATAAATAATTTATCCTATTCCTTCTAAGAAAATTCAAGGATGGTAGCATTGTGTTGGATAAGTCCTATCCCATTACGAAGGATGTGATCAAGGCTATCACCGGGTTATGCGGCATTAGAGACCTTCCCAGAAAGAAGACCATTAATACAAGGAAGTAGAGGAGCTAACGGTAGTTGACAAAGATCCTCGAGCATTGATAATTGATACTATTGTCGATTCCTTGGTTAGGTATGTCGCATATGCAATTTCCTATAAAGTTTATTTCAAAAATTGAGATGGCTCTACATCGGCCATTGTTGTCTATCTAGCACATAAAATGGTAAAAGAGAATAAGTAGTTTGATATGTTTGGATTGATTCTTGAAAATCTTATCGAAAAAATACGAATGTCGTTGATAGAAGGATACCCTTTCCATTTTGGGTCTTTACTTGCATGTCTGGTACTCTATTTTCTGGACTCATTACCGTGAAAAAAAGATGTTAAGTGGGAATTTGTGATTCTCGTGGCAAGACAAATATACAAATACTTGGAAGGCTTGGAAGATAAAGTAAGTGTGTGTAAAAAAAATTCTTATCTTTGCAGAAAGATATGAGCTCTGGTTTGGTTATATCTAGTCGATTTGAGGAAGGTTCTTCCTCCGGAATGAAAGAATTGGAAGTTGTCATTAGTGATTCCCCTCCAGAATTGAAGAAAAGAAAAGTTGTCACAAAAGACGTCATTATTATTCTAGAAGAGAAAGAAGAAGAAGAAGAATAGTCTCTGCCTGGATCCAAACCTTCTGATCCAGATGGCATTCAGTCTATGTTAGTGAAAGAAAAAATGAAGAAAATTGGTGAGTTGTGGAATTGGACCTCTCCTATTGATAGACTCAAAATTGATGATGCTCTAGTTGAGTATCTACTTCAATAAGGTATTGATGTATCAATTATTTTTTATTCCTTGTTGGAAATTTGATGGAAGTGGTTGAAGAAAGAATGTTGCTTGAAGTTCTGGAAGGACGCAAGTTGGAAGCCTTGGTTGAAAAGAGATGTTCTAAATCAAAGAAAAGGTTAGCCGAACATATGAATGAGACGAAGAAATACATAAAAGAAATGTCGGATATTTACAAGTATTGCCTTTGGTGGCTTGTTGTGGTTGATAATTTCAGAAGCAAGATTAAAGCAATTGAATCTAAGGTAAACAACATCAGAAAGAGCTTTGATATGTTTGAAGACAAAGAAGGAAAACAAAGACTGAGATTTGGTGAATTACAAGTTGAGTTGATCATTATACAAAGACAAAGAGATGATGTAGTGAAAAAAATTTCTCTTCTTAAAGAGATTGTTGATGTTTGGTTAGACCATCTTTCTAGAATACTCACTGATGCAGAAGATTGTGAAAGACAATGCTCATCTACAGATTGGTCATCTTCTTTCACATTGTTGGCTCTATTATAAACCATATGCACGAGAATGGATTCTGTGGTACTTTAATGGAAGAAGCTATATCCTATTATCAAAGACAGGTACAAGAAGGTATTTCAGGTGAAAAGTGTAATTCTTACTTGGAGGAACTTGTAAAGATTGAAAGTTTTAAAGTTTTGAAATTTTGAAGACTATGGAAGTGGAACCTTTTTGAAATTTTGAATTTCACCATGTTTACACATTTTATTTGGCACCCTTTGCCATTGATGTCAAAGGGGGAGAGATATGGAAAACTTGGGGAAAGTTTTGGAGAGATTGGAGGAGAGTTTTTGAATTGAATTTTTGCACATTTTGCCATCAATGCCAAAGGGGGATATTGTTGGAAGTATGAAGAAGATTAGTCTTATGTTATCATTGATGTCACCATGTCGGTCTGGTACCCTAAACTAGTGTGTAGAACAGGTTTACTTCAACCGGTATTTGTTCTAGTATTTCTGGTATTTTGGTTTTCATATTCTCTCTAGTAATTAGTGTGGTTTAAGGTTTTGAGAAAAGGCTTATGATCAATAGAAGTGTGTATGTATGTGTTCCCGGATGATCATATGATTGGATGATGTGTTGGCATTGGTTTTGGTAATTGTATTTTGTTATTAGGTTAATCATGGCCTACCTAATAATCAATTAACATGAATTGTGGATATATGTTAGACCTAGCTTTGGTCCCAGCCGACACAATATTGCATGAAATGATTGAATTAATTATGCAAGCTGACAAGTTATCTTTTTAAATATGTATTGCATCCAATTAGGTCGACCTAATTGATGCATGTGGATATATCAAGTATATATACAAGATGGTTTGAAGATGGAGAAAAAAGGTGTAGATGTGTGATTTGATATATGTGAAAGGTAGAGAATATTATGTTTTCATGTGCGTGAATAATATGAGCATCAAAGGAACTAAATCAACACTTGTGGTGTAATTCCATCAGTTCATATTCTGGTTGTAAGCCATTTTGTTTCTATATTCTCTGTAGGCAATGAGCCTCCAGGTTTGGACAGTGAGTCCTTGTAAGTAGTGAGATTTTGTATCTGGCGGTGAGCCTCTTTTGTAACCAGTATTGAAATAACTATATATATTGTGAGCTAATCCTCACTGTGGTTTTTCCCTCATTGGGATTTCCACGTAAACATTTGGTGTTCTTGTGTTGTGGAATTTCATGTTTTGTTCTTACTCTTCTTTGTTTTATGCAATAAATTAATTAAAGGTGTGTGTTCAAAAAGTTTTAGAAGATACTGATTCACCCCCCCTCTCAGTATCTTGAATATTCAACACTTTACATTTTCACACTTTATTTGGGCCCTCTTAATTAAATGGACTTAATTAGGCCTTAATAAGCCCCATTTTACATCTACAAGCCTAATAAATTACATTTTCTGAAAGGGAAACCTAACAATAATTAATGCCAACACATAACACTTTACCTTGAGCAATGTGTGTTCCAAGAATAGGGACCTACGGTGAATGGGTCCACTCTAGGCCTTTGAATCTAATTTTAAATTTATTTTTTGACGATATTTTAATGTCTCTAAATTCAATTTTTTATGTCATCTTGTAATGTTTAATTTTAGGGAAATTAAGGATACATACCTATAAATACAAGGTCTTTTTATCAAATCAAGTCTATTTTTTTCAAGAAGAGTTTTCATGTAAGCATTCCTAAAACAAATTTTATGATCAAGGACATTCAAGAGAAAATTTATCAAGAACTGTGTTGCATCAATCAAGATCTCAAGCATCATGTCAAGGTCTTAAGCATCATGCATGTTTTTGGAGCTAACATTGTGATGTAGGTTTCAAATATCAAGTCAAGCATTCAAAGCATCAATTCAAGCATCAAGATCCACACCCATTGAAGCAATTTCATGCAAGATGAAGATCAACATTGTAGCATTCCAAAGGTTTATTCAAGGGTTTAGTGAGTTACAACATAGCTTGTTCATTCACCATTCCTTTCATATTTTATTATTTTAATTCAAGATTTAATTACCCAAATGGGGTTTGAACAAGGCAAACCCCAATTCACCAAAAATAAAACAAAAAAATCCCTCTTGTTTTTGTGTTGCAAATTTTAGGTTGAAGAAGAATTGGAGACCTTTTGAAGAGGGAGATTGGAAAAGTTGTCAAAGTTGTAAAAGTTGTCAAAGTTGACATCAAACCATGAAAACTTACCTACAAATCTAATTTTTGACTTTCTAAAACTGCAACCTGGATCAAATAGAAGCTACAAATTGACATCAGAGGCTCTCGAAAGTTGTTTGAAAACCTTGACAAAAGACCCATTCGCCCATGGGTAAATGAGTCCTAGAAAAACTTCTGAAAATGCTTTTTGGTGACTAGTAAGCATCACTCAGACCTTCTCATATCTGGAGAAAGTTTAGTGTTTCTATTAATATTGAAATCTATATTGTTGTTTCAAGTTTTAATTGGAATAATTGAGTAGATTTTCTTTTCTTTTTTTCTCCCAAAAGTGTTGTTTAGGTTGATACCCCTGTCCTCAAACATAAGGTTATTAGTAGATTCCCTCATTGAGTTGACTCACCTAAAGGTTGTTAATCAATTCTTTGTGTGGATCTCATTTCCTAATGAAATAAAGGAAAATAGATCCATATTTGATATTATCCCCTCATTAGATCAATACCCAAACCTTATTTTTCATCATTTCATTTTGGTGAACCTAACTTTGTAAAACAAAATTCTAAAATTTGGAGTTCATTCAAAACCCTAGATCTAGGATTTGTATTACTTTGCATTGCATTGATTTTCATTTTATTTAGGGTTGTTCACTTGTATTAGTTTCCATCTCATTTAGGGTTTTAGGTTTGCATTTTTGTATTCTTTCAAATTCAAAAATTTCATCAATTTTGTAGAGTATTTACATAGCATTGCATGATCAGCAAATTAAATCGGAAAATTGAATCAAAGTTACATTTCAAATTAGGTCTTTTTGCTTGTAATTTAGCATCATTTTACACTTGCATTTAGATCTAATATTCCAAAAATCTGAAACTGTAACCACCTATTTGAAATTAGAATCTGAAAAACATAAGTATCAACTCAGAACTCTATAATTTTATTTTTCAAAACCCTGAAGCAAGACCCATTCGCCTATGGGTGAATGAATCCCTGATCAGAGCTTTCTCTAAATTTTTGAGCATTAAAAACCATTAGTTTGCATTCTATATTTCTGTGATAAGATCTTTGTTCCAGTTTTCAAAATTTATATTTTTTAAAATCATTTACATTAAGGTTAATTAATCAAATTCAAGTACATTTCAAAATTAAAATTGGACTTAAAAGACATAATTTTTTCAAGTTTTTGCATAGTATAATCAACATATTATTTTTTTAAAAATACAAAAATTAGCTATCTCTTTGCATTACATTTACTATTTTTTAGAGTTTGTTGCATTTATCTAGTGCCTACTATCTATTTTGGGTGCACCCTAGTTTTGGTGAAACTTGTATGAGCTTCACAACATGGTGTCATATTTCCAATATTGTAGTGAGACGTATTTTGAGACTCATGTCATCCCACAATACATCACTCATCGTGGATCTTGGGTTTTCTAACTCTTTTACTCATAGTGTTGAAATTATTCAACCCATTAAGAAATATGGTGGGAAAGGAGATCCTATTAGCCATGTTTCTACATAAATAGCCTTATGTAGTGACTTTATTTTTGAGGAAAAACTCTTGGCTACACTCTACCCTAGATCCTTGAAAGATGCTATCTTGGAATGGTTTTGTTCCTTACCGAATAATTCAATATGTTCATTCACTGAACTTGATGATTCCTTCCTTATTAATTTCCAAGTGCACATGGGTCCTAAGATGACCTTAGTATATTTAATGAGATGTAAGAAAAAGGATGATGAAAAGGTCACTAACTTTATCTCTTATTAACAATTGCTTTACTCACAAATAAACATTAATATTCTCGATCCTAATCTTCAATGAATGTTCATTGAAAATTTACAAAATAAGCTTCAAGATAAGATTGGGATGATGAAATTTCTCTCCTTTACACAATTATATACAGCCCTTCATGATTACCAAAATTCAATTATTACAAATTGCTACATTGAATCAAATTTAGTTAGAGAGTGTAGGTGTAGATGTTGTGCTATTGCTCATTTGTTACAAACAAAAGATGAATCAACAACTAAAAATCAAACAAAAACTCAAGCAATGCATGATGATTCTCCACCTTTGCCACAACAAGAAGATCCTAAACCTCGACCACAACAAGAACAAGCACCTTCCATGGATATTATCATTAGACCTCTTGTTGTGATTAACTTGGATGATGATAATGAGACTGTTAAGATTGATGAAGAAGTGCATAATGAGCTGAATTCATTGTTTTCCTCTTCCATGAGCTTAGATGATATCAACTGTGATAATCCTCCTAAAAAGAGTGACTCGTGGTCATGTGTTGAACCTAGCGATGTTCCTATTATATTACTTGTTGTTGTCCCTTTGGTTAGTTATTTTCCTTCTACATATGACGAAGAAGATTGGGATGTAGAAGACCTGCTATAGGTTGACTCGCATGTGCCTTACTATTCTTTTCTTTGTCTTCTTTTCATGTTCTTTTTGTGTGATTGCATGTGCGTAATTTGATCCCTCATATCATTCTATCCAATATGCCTTTATGTTCATTCCTCTATTTGTACCTACATTCTTCTATATGTCATAAAGCTTTATATTTTCTCTTGTCTTGTGTTTTCCTTTTGGGGATGATGCAAGGCATCGAGACATTTAGGTCTCTTCCATGTTGACCCAAAATATTTTTCTTTGTTTTTCTCTCTATGTGTCATTCTCCCAATTCTATGAGTATTTGGGGAATGGTGACGTTTCTAAGCTCTATAATATCATTGTAGCAAAGACATACGCTAACCCCAAATCTATGGATCCCTTTTGTGTTTGGGATTTTATTTTGGAGAAACCCCCTTTTTCATGATGCAACTCTTCATTTGGAAACATATGTTTGACCTAGGTCTTTCCAAATAAGCTCCCATGTCTTCTTGTTTAGCATTTATCATTTGCTACTTTAAAGTAATTTCTCACAACATGGTGTCTAGCAATTTCTTTAAAGTGGGGGCATATATTGGCATTATCATTTTGATATTTTTTACTATAATTCATGTTTCATAAGTGTGGTCTTCTTACTTCATGTGATGTGTCTTCTTCTTGGTGTTGTCATTGGGTGGTGTCATTGGCTTTGATGTCCTCTAAGATTGTGACTTTTCTAAGCATACAACATTCCTCTTAGTGGTGATTCTATGTATTGCATTATGTAAGTTGTGAATCTTTTGTCCTTGATTGTCCTCTCTTGGAGACATTAGGCACGTTGTTCCCTAAGAGGAGACCTTTCATGAACTAAGAAAAACCCCTTTGAATATATTATTTTCATTTTTATTCATGAGTTGCATTTTTATTCATGAGTTCTTAGCATAACATAGCTTGCTAAGTCTTACGAAGCTTGAAGTTCATATTGTGTGGTGCCTTATCGAAGTTATCAAGAGGTACAACTTTGGTATGGCTATGGGAGCCTAATAATATTCTCTCATTGGTAAATTTTTGGGGGCTCACCTAATGGATAGCGGATTTCACTAGCCCCTATGAGTGTATTGTTGTTTGCATAGTGGACAGCAGGTTTCACTTGTAAACATTTTTTGGATAAACAGATAAGGCTTGATCCACATCGAGTTGGAAAAATAGTTGAGGCTTGATCCACCCCTTTTATTTTCTTTTTATTTTTCTTTCTTTTGGTCTTTGACATTGTATGTTTATGTATCTTGTCTTGTTGATGCATATCATACATCTTGTGTGTGTTCCTTTCTAATTTTTTGGTTTTCCATGGGATTTTGATCCTGGGGGCTTGGTCACCTCCTTGATCTTTGTCATCCTATCTCACTAAAATTTGTACACTTCGACCTCCTCTTGGTGCATATTTGTCTACTTTAGTGTGAGTTTTCAATTGTTCTCATCCTCTCACTAAAGTGGGGGCTAAATGTAGTGTAAAAAAATGTACTC
Organism: Sequoiadendron giganteum; assembly: GCA_007115665.2. Classification (NCBI taxonomy): domain Eukaryota; kingdom Viridiplantae; phylum Streptophyta; class Pinopsida; order Cupressales; family Cupressaceae; genus Sequoiadendron; species Sequoiadendron giganteum. The sequence continues at coordinate 223,962,653 of CM021105.1, forward strand.
CTTTACATTTTCACACTTTGTTTTGGCCCTCTTACTTAAATGGACTTAATTAGGCCTTAATTAGGCCTTAATAAGCCCTATTTTACATCTACAAGCCTAAAAATTGCATTTTCCAATCGCCTCCAAAAATGATTCTCATATATATATAAAATATATATATCCAAAATATGTCACAGTACAATATTGAATGATTTTAAAAAATGTGGAGCTCACAAACTCGATAAAAAATATACACAAATAGGCCTAGCCTGTGTTGCCCTTATCACTTGATGGAGGCCTATCCTCTCCATGGCCTGACCCTAACGATCGTGATCTATCTATGTGTGAATGTTGAGTTGAATGATATGGAGATGCCCTAGGCTAAGACACCCCTCCACTGCTTTGTGATCTCCATGAATGAGACCTACTCTAGCTCTCTACAAAACTAGGTTCCCTCTCCTCTAGTGGCATTTCCCTCTCATACAAATCTCTATAGTACTATTCAGCTCTAATGGACATACAGAGTGTTTGAACTAGATCTACAGTTCCTTTGCTAATAGTGTCAATGAAATCAATGGCCCGTTGCTCAGCCCACGATGCTCTAATAACTGTCATATCATTCTCAAACATTAGTTGAGAAACCTACCCCTATATCCCTTGTATCTAATCCATTGCAACCTAAAGTTGCACCTGTAATACTACTACCTGAGGTTCCTGGGCCCTATCCTCTGCATCCTCCTCTATGATATCATTAAGGACCTCTTTGATCAAGACCTCATTTAAACCCTCCATCATAGCCATCTCTCATGCAATCTCCTCCATTGTGACGAACTCGTCATCCACCTCCTCCACCCAGACCTCACATTGTGCCTAGACCTCCATCTCTACATATCCCACTACCTCCTCCACCCTCACCTCCTCCATATGGATCTCCTCCTGATGAGTGAGATCTAGTTGTACCTGGGCTACTCTAACCCTCTCCTCTTGATGAGGAGCATCATCCATCTACTAATCCTACCTTGGTGCCCAAGTTGGAAGCCCACCTCTGCCCCACCTACCTCTTTCACCCTTGCCGCAATCTCCTCTCCTCCCATCATCACCACCATAATCCCAACTTCCATCATCCCAACCACCCCGACTACCATCATCACCTCTCCCTCATCCCCTTCCTCGAAACCTCCCCTGAGGACCTCTACCAAGCCTCTCTATAGGAGCAAGATAATTTGGATCTATGAAAGGTGTGAGATTGTGTTGAGCCCACCACGTGTCGTACTCCACTATATTCCTCACATTAGCTAGCTCAATAGGGGCACCCCACTCAACTAGCTATAACCCATCAATCTTGGAAGCCGCAACCTATACACTAATCATGGGTTCCTACTGAGGAAGCTCTCGAGAAGAATGTGCATACTCTATGATACCAGCAAGGACTCCTTGCCACTCTCCAAACTATTACAGCACACACTTGGGAAGATGTCTCTCTATAATATGTTGTGTCTATATAGTATGACCAATCAAATACCGGGTTTGCTGACAATAAGGAAAATTATCTACATCATCATGCTAGACTGGGCAATCTCTGTATGGCCTCCATGTGAAAGCATCAAGAGTATCAATACCATGCAGCCAATAGCTGACCTCACCGACTTGAATCTATGTGATGAGACTTCCATAGATATATACATAGGGTAGTCCTAATGCTAAGTATCTACCCACTGACAGCCTGAAGACAGTTATATGCTCCCAAGCTCAAACCATAAGAAATGTGGTACCTCAAATAATAGACTAAGCATCTTTATAAGCCACATCATGAAGCTAGAAATAAAGCATGGCCAGTAAAAGGGACCCCAAGCATAAACTATGGCCTGCTCCATCATGCCCTCAAGAATTTGACCCCAACTAGTAGGGAATCCATGGCCTTGACAATCAGGAATGATGACACCTCTGATAACAATGCAAATCAATACTATAAGTTATTCATATCTATCAACAAGTGTATCCTACCGGATCTCGTATTCCTCAACATCGAGAGCTAGAACATTAGCATCAAAAACTCTTTGCAGGGCAGCTAACCCACAATATGGATCATAGACAACACACTTACCAAGAATGGGAAGATGAAGAATATGTTAGTTGTCCTCTAGTGTAACAATGACCTCTCTTGTGGGTAAATGGAACGAACTAGTCTCAGAGTACCATCACTCTACTAAAGCAGTAAGAAGTGCTCGGTTAGCCCAAATTATGGGCATGAAAGTAGCATGATATAATATCAACACATGCAGTGTATCCCTGTCCTCATCTCCCTGATGATCTCATAATTAGAAAGAAGCAAGACAACTCTCTTAGGTATATATCGGTGGTAATTGCGCCTAGGCTCACAAAAAGAACATTATGTCAATCAAGACACCTAACTGTTCAAGCTATTAAACTTTTTATATGGAGAAAAATTTATCAAAAACTAACTCAAACTAGCTAATAGTCAAATGTATCACACTGTCATATAGATGCATCTCACACATGTGACTCACATTGCAATTGAAAACAATCTAAGCAATTATGACATACTGTCATGCATATGTGTTGCAAGAAATCAATTGTGGCATTCTATCTTGCACTTGCGTCGCACCATAATGGATATGGTGCATAAAGCACTTGTGAGTAGCCTAACAATGGCATAACAATGGCATCTCTATTTTACATATGTGTCAAACAACACACATGTGGTGCACAAGACCACTCAGTGGTGAACGTGATAGAAAATGTGGTGCCAAAACAACACCACATCTGTTTTCTCTTCTTCGAGCCCTAAAATCTACTAAAACTTGAACAAAATATGAAGAAATGAAAGGGTACATACCACATCCCTTGATCCCTTTGGTCGTTTGAATGAACGAACTCGGTATCTGTGGTGCACAACTACTAGAATAGGAGACATCTTTGTAGGCAATCCTTCACCAAATCACCACTCGAAGCTCTCAAACTTCAAAACACAAAAAGCGCAAATGAACTCTTTGCACCCCTTAGGCCCTATTTATAGACTTTTAGGGTGGGATTTTGGACCCCCTTTATAACTAGCACATTAACTTCAAAGTTCAAACACAAATATGGACACCCCAAAGGTCCTAAAATCAAAATATTTTTCTACCAATGTACTCGGCACTATCAGATTTACTTATTGGAACAATTTCCCATTTTTTTATTTTTTTTCAAAATTTGTAAATTTCTCCGAGCCCTGGGGCATCATCCTATCTTGTCTTCATCGGGACATACCGGGGTAACTCTTGAGCCCATATTTTTTAATTTTCTTTGATATAATGCTATAAAACACATTATATCAAAGAGGGGAAAATATAGATACCCTAAATTGTCCTGGCCTATGAGCAACACCTTTTTACTATTTTTCACTCCTATTCCCTAATGATTAAATAATACGTCATTATTTAATTATCATCAAATTTCATATTCTACTATTAATTAGATGATTTTACATTATATTTAATTAATTCATTCTAATTCATCATTTATGACTAATTAAATAAATCATATTTATTTAATAATGTCTTAATTATCCTTATTCTCCCCGACTAATTAAATATATCCTATTTATTTAATAATTTTCTAATAAACATTATTCTTCCTGATTAATTAAATAAACCTTATTTATTTAATTATGTCACTAACTTCACGTATTCTTCTATTTTGTTAAATAGCTATCATGTAATTATTTAATTAACATCATTTGAACACCCTTCTTATATATTAAATAATTGTTACAAATTATTTAATTAAACCATTTCCCACTTCTAGATTAAATAATTAAATTAATTATTTAGTTCTCCAATATTCACTCAACATGATCTATTAATAAATATTTAAATTTTATTTATTAATTCAATCTTTACTTGCACATTCCTCCAAAGATTAATTAACTATCCTCTCATACATTGACTAATCAATCAATCCCATTGATTATTCAAATCAAATCCGTTGACTAACAAATCAATTGCATTGATTATTCAATCCCGCTAATCGATCAATCAACTTCCACTAATTATCCAATCAATTCCCTTGATTGAATCAATCAAGTCAGTTAACTCTAATATATTTCCTCTCAATGGACCTCAACTATTGATCCTAATCTTCCATCTTTGAATCCGGATAGTTCATCTAAAACAAGAATTTCTATAAAAGCAAGCCTTCATAGCACAATGATGGCTAACCACAAACTCTTAAACTTTGGCATTTGCATCATTGCAATCATCACGTATACTTGAAGCTCATAGCGAAAGGATAGCATACCCATTTCTAAGAGTAAAGCAAACTAAGAGGAACAATGGAAGTCATCCATGTCAATACAGTGAAGGTGAAGGTGTCATTTTTTTGAAATCTAGTTTTATCTATTATTGCATGTTTTCCATTGAATAAATTGGATCTTATTGAGTAATTAGGATTGCATATTGTGGTTATTTGCATTGTTTCCTATTAATTTTATGCCTTAAAGGTTGAATTTCCAATTTATAGGATCAAACAACCTACAGGCTTTTCACATCCTCATAATAGCCAACAAAGATCAAAAGTTAACTCTTTTTTTCAATAGCCTTATGTTGGTCATTCAAAATGAATGCCTAAGCCTCACTTCCAAATATTAAAAAAGAAAACACATCAAGATTGGCATGGGATCAATTCTTGATGAGAGTTGTATTTTGCATTAGCTTGAAGGGTATACTGTCCTAAATGCAATTAGCACAACTAGCTACTTCAATCCAACAAGTGGGTGTTGTGTTGAACTAAATCATGCAATTGGTCATCTCCTATTAAATCGTGTTCTTCCTCTTGGTCATGCCATTCTATTGAGTGTAAGGAACTATGTGCTAATGTTGAATATCATCCTTGCTGTGGAAATCCTAAAATGCCCAACTCACATGCTCCCCCTCCCCTCCTCATTTTTTGTGTACATGTAGAATAGAAAGACTATATTACTTCTCAAACACTTTGAAGGTCTTGAAAGTGATGAAAACCCCATTCTTGCACTTGAGAAAGCACGCCCATGTGCACCATGAGTCTAAGTCATCAATAAAAGTGAGCACATACTTGGCCCTTGAAAATGACAGAGTTAGAAATGACATAAGATCAATATAAACCAACTCGAGGGGTACTTTGGCATGAAATGTCTTACCCTTGGCAAAGGGATCCTAATGATGTTTGCCAAGTACATAACCTCAATAAACTCCCTTAATGCACAAAATCTTATCACAAATCACCATATCCTATATGCTCAACTATTGAAGACACATATAATTCAAATGACCAAACCATTCATGTCAATGCCTACTCAAAGAATCAATATGTACAATGAGGGATGATACTAAAGAAGACTCAAAACCATCAAACTTGTATAAATGGGATCCATGATCATGTTTCTTGTGTGTTGTGAGCGTTCTTGCTTGTTTTATTTCATTTGCAAGTTAGTTAAAGCATTATTTTAGCTTCTAGTTGACTTTGCACTATTATGCAATGGTTGTGCTATGCAATATGAGCATATGACAAGTTGTAGGTTTGTGTAAAAGTTGTTAGGGAGTTTCCACTAAGTGGGTTATTAAAATTCCATCCTTTCTACTAGTATTTCAATTACATAGCATATTGGATCTTTGGATTGGTGTAAGTTTTTGCAACCTGGTTATCAACTATTCATGAGTAGTAGAGTGGAATATCCAACCTTGCTTACAAATCACCTAGTGCTTCCAAACTCCACACAAACCACATGTGCCATCACATCTTGCTCCAACTTTATCTTTTACTACAACTTAACTTTATGCCTTTTGCATTCTACACATGACTATTATAGATTTCAACAATAACAATTGATGCAAACTCAACTAATAAATTGTGTGCAAGTTCAAAGACAATGTATTTTTGTAGGTACATGATGAGAACAAAATGTAATTCCAAAATTTAATAATGTCTCCTTATCATACAAATTTATGCTTACTCCACATTCACTTTTAAGTACATGATTCATATATGTTCATACACACACCAAAGTGAGGTAAAATATAAGGGACTTTTAAAAATTTCAGACCATTTTGCATGCATACCATAAATGCATAACTGTATCACTCAATTGTGGCACATACATTGGCTCCTACCTAACACCCATCATGTATTTATCACCTCCGATCACCAAACCCTTCACTGCTCAGCACTCAATAGCCTCGTCACCTTAGACTAATCTCTATGGCACGACCTAGTGCATCAAACTTGAAACATCTACACACAATAATCTATAAATTCAATGAGACATATGTGGTGTTTTCTACTTTCTTCTTGTATCTATTATTGGCTAGAATTGTAAGACAACGGAATCATGAGGTTCCAGGAGTGTACTCAACTTGTTGTTGAAAAGATCTTGGGAATGATGAAGTGCAAAGAGAGCATCCAACTTCTTATTTGAAAGATCTTGGAAAATCCAAACTAGGTTGTACTGCATCACAGTAGCCGTTGTAAGATCAACAAAATGCAAAAGATCACTGTTGGAAATGCACGACTAAGGTACCACGAAGCCAGCCACATTCAAAAGTAACCATCTCATTCAGCCCAATCAATAGCTTTTTGTCATACTCTATCATGATTTCTTCCTCGGTTTGTACCATACATCATGAAATTGTTGGGATGTGAAGCCCAACGGTCACATGACCGTTCACATTCTCCCAGCTTTGTATAAATACATTATAGACCATGTATCTGATAACTAATAATACAATCGTTCTCTGCTTTCCTGGTGGATGTAGCCATTTATGGTGAACCACGTTAAAACTTGTGTTATGCTGTTTTGCTGTGTGTTTCTCTTCTGTTTTATTTCCTTTATCTACTCATTTGTATTCACAATTGGTATCAGAGCTTTGGTGAAAAGTTGTTTGGAAATCGTGAAGAATTTCCGAAAATGGACGTAGCAGCTTTGGATGATCGGGCTCGAGTTCTCATGTCTTGGTCTTGTGGATCTAGAGTATCTTTTGATGAAGTTGCTCATCCTACTGAAGATTCTCGATCATTTGATTTCAGGGCTGCTCAAATGAAGTATCTGAATGAATTAGATGCTGAAACCGAATTTGTTATGGAAGAGTTCATAAGCATGTCGGAATCTGGTAGTGATCACAGAAGAGGAGTTGACAGGGCTCCCGATGATGAGTACTGGTTTGAGGATAGGGCGCCTCAAGTAGAAGATTGGGCAACACGGAAGAAGAAAGTGTTGTTTGCGGAGACTGTTGATATTATTTATTATGAGGAGTATGACAATTTGAAGAAGAGCAATAAACGTAGAAGAAGGCAGCGATCCAAAAGGAGAAAGAGAGCAATAGACGAAGAAGGGGCAGAGGAACACGATGAGGGAAGGTCTGAAAGTGCTCTGCGGTTTGTTTTGGAGGAGAATGAATTCCCATGTGATGGGGAAGTATCATGGGCTCCAAAAGAAAATCCCACTAAAGCACCACATATTGGATTTGCAAGGCAAGAAGAGAGTGTAAATTCTTGTTCTTGGGAGCTCACTCTGGATATCTCTGCGACTTCGGTTTCTTCGTCTTACTCTTTTAGAGACCCATTTGCAACTTCTGCAGGCATTGCTCCTCCATCATGTGTGGACATGGAACCGGATGGTGTCGAGGAGAAGTCCCTTGCACAGGAGGTGGATGTCCAAGAGAGTGTTAGCAAGGAAGTTACCATGAACGACATCTTGTATGACGAATTCAAGCGCTACATAGGTCCGGAGATTGACTCCGATGGAGAGTCCGATGGAGAAGAAGATGAGCGAATGCAGGAGCATGAGGATTTTGATATGGATATGAAGACGGACATGGAAGGGCAAATCGTTCTTGCAAAGGACAAGAAATACTACCCCACCACGGACGAAGTATATGGCCAAGGCGTGGAAACCCTGGTGATGGACGAGGATGCGTAGTCGCTGGAGCAGCCCATCATCAAGCCCAAGGTGGGCATGAAGGACTCCTCTACCTACGCCTCTACGGATTTCTTGCTTGGCTTAATGTCCAGCCCCACGTTGGCGAGAAATGTTGCTCTGGTTGGACACATCCAGCACGACAAGACCATGTTGCTAGTCGAGCAGAGGGATTTTTATTCCAGGGGGCAACATCATCAACGCAAGAAGCTGAAGAGTTTTGAAGGCAGACAGTCACCTTTGGGTCCGAGCTGCTTACAGTCGGACTGGCTGTGTGGCCAAAAATTGAATTACTTACACTCTGTAGGCAGCGGCCATGGAAGCAAAAACTTCACAGTATATGCATGCTTCAAATTTGGGGGCTGCAAGGCAAAGACCAAGGTTGAGATATTTGATGCATGGTCGGCCCTTGAGCTGGAAGCCCAAATTAGTGAGTCTGAGAAGGTCTATTGTCCCTTGTCTGATTGCTCGGCTCTCCTGGTCAAGGAGGACAATGAGGATTTGCTCAATGCGGAGTGCCCCTTTTGTAATAGAATGTTTTGCCTGAAGTGCATGGTGCCCTGGCATGTTGATTTTGAATGCTTAGAATTTCTGAATCTGTCACTAGGTGAACAAACAAAAGTAGAGCAATTTATGCCTATTTTATTCCCCTTTCTGTTAACAGGGCCATCGATGCCTGTTGAGACTAAGGGTCTATGAGGTTTATCTTTGGCAGGTGATGAGCATTTTGTAACACTGCATTAAATGGCCTTTGTGCAAATGTCACGGGATGTCCAAGTGGAGGTGTGCAATCTGCTAATGGAGTATGTGCCATATTACAGTGTTTATTTTATTCAAGATGAGAAATACAAGCACTATACTAAGGGCGTTGAGCTTATTGATTCAGTGCTGGATATTGTCGGGGTTGTGTTAAGCATTGTTCAATGTGACGAGCTTTGGAGACCACTTATCCGAAGTGTCTATGAACAATATTTGGCGAAGTTAAAAACTTCAAGCCTGACTGTGATGTGAAGATAAGATTGGAAATGCAGGGATGACACAGTGCATTGCTGTGCCGGTTGGACTTCACGGGGGAGATTGTTGGGATGTGAAGCCCAACGGTCACATGACCGTTCACATTCTCCCAGCTTTGTATAAATACATTATAGACCATGTATCTGATAACTGATAATACAATCGTTCTTTGCTTTCCTGGTGGATGTAGCCATTTATGGTGAACCACGTTAAAACTTGTGTTATGCTGTTTTGCTGTGTGTTTCTCTTCTGTTTTATTTCCTTTATCTGCTCGTTTGTATTCACAGAAATGCGTCCCCCGCTTTTACACAAATACAATAGCCCTTTAAACATAGTAATTTACAAGAAATTTTTGGATTTTAATGAAGACAGATGGTGTGGATAAAGCTTATGTTGGTGCAAGTATTTGTCAATTGCTGCTTTTTCTCACCCTGACAATAGTTTTAGACAGCATATTCTTGAAATGATGATAATAATCTGTAACTTCAATGCAAATATCTCGAAGATCAACCCGGTGACTTATTATAGATTACTCCCTTATAATTGATCTGTGAACAGGGTGGATATTTCAGTCTTTGCTCTATCAACACTCACCTCAAATGTCCCAATCAATTCTTGAATAATCTACTTACTGATTTTTTAAGTTAACTTGTTAAAAACATAGTCCTAAAAGTCCTTAAGTGCAAACAACAATAAGATTGAAACAGCATTAAGCGAGCTCAACAGCATTAAGCGAGCTCAAGGAAGCATGAAAATGGTGAGAACACAAGAATTGGAACTGGAGAAACCCAATGTGGGTGAAACTCCAGAAGAGTGAGGATTTCCTTCTCGTACCACCATCTCCTTGCTGGTTACAGTTAGGTTTATTACTTTCTGGATACCCTCATGGACATTTTACACGGTGATATTTATGCCCAAGCACCAAAACAGCAATGCCACTACCTATCCTTCCCCGTTACAACACACCCAAGACCGCTTGAACGTTGTAAAAATGCACAATTAGAGTCACAATAAACTGAAAGGAACCCCTTCTACATGTTTACAAGAGTATATCTATATTATAACCCCATGATTCACAAGATAATTTGGGAAACATGTCTAAATTCCTTAGAAACCCAAGAGACGAGACTTGAAATGCAAAACTCTCTGGGCCACAACCATGCTGTTTTGTCTTATATCCAATGTGTTCAAGTGCGGTCGAGCACATCATCTGCGCCCTGTTTCAATAATGATGGGTTCGGCTGTGATCAACCCCATCAGAGATGCCTGCTCTTTTAATGATGAGAACTTCCATGCCGTCCGGATCACTTAAGTGACCTCTGTACTTATTTTCTACTGCAGTGTCTCTTTCTCCTCGCTGTTTGATCGTTTGCCTTATGAAAATGGGTCTTCTTTTATGTCTAGTCGTTGAGAAGCTCTCAACAAAGTGACGTAATGGAGCTGTCAGTCCTCTTAACCAACTTGACTGATTCATTTCGGACCAAGAATGGCTTTATTTTCATGCAAGATTCTCTTGTTCAATTTTCAACTTTTTGTGCATTAACAATGGTACCATATAAAAGTATGACGGAATTAACTGGTATGCCTGGGAACAAATTGATACACATTACTCTTCCAGATAAATCTGGTATAAGAGTGGTAGAACAACAACAAATATTATGTCGCCGTTATCTTCATGCAAGTTTCTGTCAGCTTCTTTTCTCATCAAGCATCATCACTGTCCACATCTTCACTCCATTTCCCAAAAACGAGAGAATCAGATGGCCTTCCTCACAAGAATTTCACTCGAAACACTCAGAGATGAGCTTCGTAGCAGAGTGGCAGTTTCCCCATACACAAAAGTTGTTGGCAATTCTATGAGGCATTGAGGGGGCATGCTCAAAGATCCGAAAGAAGTGGCCAGTTCCCCATTGGTATATGCAAAGTAGTATTCCAGATTTCTTTCGGTTCTCTGCCACATCAAGCCACTCCGTATTGATTTCAGATATATTGCTTTTGTCTCTCTGCTAAGATAAGGCTTCCAATCTTGCATGAATTTCCTGCAACTGTGGATGTGATCAGTCTCCTACAACAAATGCATGCACTTTGTTATCGATTTCAATCCAGCTACATCCTGGCATTTTTTTCACTCCTCTGTCATTCATCATTTTTCTAACATGTTCTACTTTGTTCCAGCTTCCTGATGTTGCATAGATATTTGATAGCAAGACATAATGTGCAGGATTTTTAGAGTCTGCCTTAAAGAGATAGTCTGCTACTTGTTCACCTAGTTCTATGTTTCCGTGGATTCTGCAGCCACCAAGTAAAGAACTCCATACAGCAGCATCAGGTTTTATTGGCATTTTGTTGATGAAGTCATATGCCTTATCCAAGCGTCCACTGCGGCAAAGAAGGTCCACCATGCAGCAATAATGCTTTACACCAGGGGCGATGTGATAATCTCCACTCATGCAATTGAAGTATTTCCATCCATCATCCACTAGGCCTGCATGGCAGCATGCCAATAACAGACCAACAAAGGTAATACTGTTTGGCTTCAAGTTAAGTTGTAGCATCTGTTCGAAAAGTTTGAGGGCCTCCTTACCATTTCCATGCATTGCATATCCTACAATCATAGCAGACCATGAGACTACGTCTCTTGAAGACATTTCATCAAACACCTTGCGAGCATCGGGAATATTCCCACATTTGGCATACATGTCCACAAGAGAACTCGCCACAAAGACATCAGACATCAATCCACTGCTCAAAATAACTTTATGGAGTTTATTGCCTAGATGGAGTGCTGACAAGTTGGCAACTGCTGGGAGAACACTTATAATTGTAACCAAATCAGGCTTCGTTCCTGTAAGTTGCATTTGCTGATAAATTTCAACAGTTCTAACAAAATACCCGTTCTGTAAATATCCTCCAATTAATGAATTCCATGACTCCACGTCTCGTTCTGTCATTTGTTCAAAAAGTTTCAGAGCCTCATCAATTTGGCCATTATGTGCATACGCTGCGATCATGACATTCCATAATCCAATCTTTTGTACAGGCATTTTGTCAAATACTTTCGCAGCATCCTCCACACAACCACATTTGGCATACATATCCACAAGTGAACTCCTAACAAGGGCATTCGACTGAATCCCACTAGTAATTATAACTCCATGAACCTCCTTGCCATATTCCAGAATTACCAAATTGGCACATGCCGAAAGAACAGCAACGAAGGTAAACCGATCAGGTTGAATCCTTCCTAACGTCATTTGCTTAAAGAGATGCAAAGCCTTAACCTCCTGGTTTTGTCTACCATAAGCTGCAATCATAGTATTCCATGAGACAACATTTCTCTGAGGCATTTTGTTGAAAAAATCCAAAGCCTCATCAAGAAAGCCATTCTGTGTGTACCCGGCGAGCATAGCATTCCAAGAAACAGCATCTCTATCAGGCATCTTCTGGAAAAGCTCCAGTGCTTTCTCTAAGCGTCCATGTTGCCCATATTCTGCAATCATCACATTCCAAGAAACCAAGTCTCGGCTAGGCATTTTTTCAAAAAGCGCCAAAGCTTCATTAACGTACCCATTCCGAGCATACCCAGCAATCATACAAGTCCAAGACACTACATTTCGTTGAGGCATTCTGTCAAACACCTCGCGTGCATCGAGTAGACTCCTGCACTTCACATACATGTCAATAAGAGCACTCCCCAGAAAGACATTAACCACAAACCCGCTTCTTTTTATCTCTTCATGCAACTCCCTGCCCTGTCGTAGATCTACCATTGAACCACATGCCGAGATAACGCTGGTTAATGTGAACTGATCAGGTTGGCACCCTGTTGATTTCATTTGGCTATAAAGATTGAGTGCCGCTTCCCCGAACCCCCTTTTTGCATAAGCTGAAATAATTGCAGTCCATGTCACTACATTTCGCTCAGGCATTTTGTCAAACATTTTGCATGCTTCTGACAGACTTCCGCATTTGGCATACATAATCACAAGCTTGTTTTCTAAACAAACCTGAGAAAGAAATCCTGCTTGCAAGATGTGGGCATGAATTAATTTCCCCTCTAGCAGAGCCCTTGTGTTAGCACAACACTGTAGTAGAGATATATAGACTGAGAAGTCTAGAGAAACTCGCTGGATGTCCATGCACTTTAAAACGTTCATCGCTTCTTTCAATTGGCCCTGTTTACACAGAGTAGAGATTTCTCCACTCTTCATTTTCTTCGCGTCGGGTATTGCAATTGGATTAATATTAGCCTTGACATTGGTTGCTAAAGTTGAGATGACAGTGGAAGTGATGAGGAATATCTTCTTCTGGATCATTTGAATTGTGCTTCATCGAAGCCGATCGATGGATAAGATCTTCAAAAGTTTGGTACATCATTTAATTCATGTTATTCCTCATTCGCACTCATTCTTAGAAATTTATTTTGATCTCTGCATTTATTTGTTCTTCAGTTGAATTAATTCTGCAGGAGATTTCTGTCAAATATACATTGGTGGAAGTGCTAAAAAACTTCAATTTAGATTTAAAATTAGGGTTTATTTATTTTCCCCCCATTTATGTCAAGAGGAAGCAATAAAACATTTTACTTGCACCCTTCGTATTGTATTTAAGGTCTAATCTTAAATCATTTAGGAACATTAATATCTATTATACACATCAAAGAGCATTTAAAATCATTATCTAGTCAACAAGAATTTCAAGATGAACTTTTAGATTCAACAAATTAAATTGTAAGTTCGACAGTTGCTAATCAAAAAGAATGTTTGTATAGCACAAGGATTGAGATCTTTTTTGCAAAATTGAAATGAGTTGCTTAGGTCTTGCTTCAGTTGACTCTTGCTTTGTTATCTCTATTGTAATGTTAATGTGATTGTAACTCTTGTTGGCTTGTTTTGTACAGCTGCTTCTTGCAATTTTATAACTGCATCTTTTTCTTTGTAATTATATTCTTTCTATATAAAACATCAACATTGCATCAATATTTTAGGGCATAACACCTGATTATTATCTTCCAACATCATTTAAATTCATTAACTCAACATCCTTACAAAGTTTGACACAATGGAAATACTATCCCTATCAAATGCAAACTTTTGACCACACAAACAAGATACTATGCATGTTTAGAAATAAAGGTGAATAGTTTCCAAGACTAAGGGTTTTCATAGATCATTTTTTTTAAAGGGTCAAATTTGTGATTGCAAGGTCGATTTCACTATTATGTGGTGTATATCTATATTTGTGGAAGTGACCTAAGTTGAGAAATAGAACATTATTGATTATGATACACTTGACTAACATTTTTTTCAATTTTTTGTTATTGTAAAAATGAGCAAGTTTAGAAAACATCATACAACCAAAGTCTACATCAAATTAAGAGCTAAGTAACTTGTTTCTTTAATTTAAGTTTGAGGCATTTAATGTTATACCTTTTCAAGTTAAAACTCTTATTCCTAAGATATTTATTAATAAATTCTTAACAAAACAACAAATCCTATGATTAATGCAAATAAGCATTTTACTTCCTTAAATTATTGTAATGGAATATAACCATTATACATAAAATATCACGGATAAGTAAATGCAATAAATAAATAGTAAATAAATTGCCTTAGGTAAAGAGTTAGTTAGAAACACATATATGATCAAATTTGAAAGTCAAATGAAATAAAGAGAATAAATGTGTACCTTGTTATTATTGAAAAGGAGATGTGTTTTAAGTATAACTGGTGGTTGCAACCTAGAATTTGATGTTGTATTTAAGATTAAAAAAAATAAAATGGGAAAATTGTGACATGTAAATTATATGATAGTTCACCAATCTAGGTCACTTCCATACCAAATAAGTGATCTACATATCTACAAGTTTGATTGCTTACAAAAATGACCTTTGATTGTAGATTCAAATGTTATACATGTAAACTTTCAATACTTACAAAGATTCACCTTGGACATACACTTAGAATTAAAAAATGGTTTTATTGATGAATACATTATAGAGCTTGCTCTACAAGGACATTCTCTTAGGCCAAAGCCCTAGATTAATTTAATATTTTTTGTTAAATTTTGAAGACAAGAAGAAATAAAGAAAATGACAATGGCATGCTTGTGGTAGTGTGTGAAACTTTATACTTGAACAATATGTGAAAAAGATGACATAATAACTTAGTGTGAGAGCTAGGTTTTTGAATTTTGTTAAGAAAAATGTGATGTCAAAATTGTTGCTAAAGGGTGGTGTTATGAAAGAGGCAAGAGTGATTTTGAGAGGCATGATGTTAGAAGTGAGTGGTTGTAGAGAGTAAGGAACGATGATGTTAAGTCCTAGGTGAATGAAGACCTAGGGGTGATGTGTTCATACATGACCAACAAACACCAATTGAATGTTTTGGTGTGGAATTTAACTCACAATGACTAGGTGAAACCAAGTCATCTTGGAGGTAGGATGAGATTTGAATTTTGAACATGAGTCAAATATACACTAAAAAAATTACTTATAATTATTATGCTTGCATATTTCACAAAGGAATAAAAGAATAATATAAGAAATAATTTTTTTATAAGTGGGTGTTAATTTTTATTTTGAAGGTAAAATAGAAATTGGGTCAGTGGGAGTGTGAGTGCACCAATTTGATAGACAAAAAAGTGGTTAAAATTGCATTTTGTCTAAACATGTATGGTATTTTTTAATTGAATGGGGCATAATGCACACAAACTATAAAACTGTGTATTTTTGTCGTAAAATAAAAATAAAATATAGGCCACAAGTTTGACATAACCCATGACCTTAAAATCTCTTAAGAACATGTAAATTATGTCATTCTCTAAGTTAATGTTGGTGAATAGAATAATTTGTAAACCCTTGTGGTTGTCGCCCACAAAAGGATATAAAAGTCATGGAAAATCCTAACCTGGGAATTGGACATTCCAGCAGGTGACTAACATCTTCTTATGGTCGTTCATTTACATTGTCAAACCAGGGAACGCATACTTGAAATGGAGCGGCACTGTATGTGAACTAAGAACCAGTTTTAGCCACAATTTACTAGAAATAAATGCTTGAAAGGAATTCTACTTCTGATGCAGGAACGTAAGGCAAAGTCTTCTTAACTTAAGCATAACTTAATCAAAGCAGAAATCATGACAACTATTACTAAGGAACAAACTATGAACTGGTCTTATGCTATAGGAAAAAACACAGGGATGGATTCTTGATGTTGTAGGAACAATATAAGACTGAGTTTGAACTAAAACTTTCGAGAATGAAATTCTAACTTATAAACAACAGGAAATAAACAACTAACTACAGCTACTCACTAAGTGGGCCCCCTTAGCAAGCATCAACCAGTTTATGCAAGAATTGAACTCAAAACTTCATCATCTTTTATTCATAAACTTGGAATCATACACATGATCATTCTGCTTGTAAGAAAACTAACACAAAACTCTATTTCTCATTATAATACTAATCTGAACATACTCTGTTATGTTCTCTTGTCTCTAGTCTAGTCTAAGCTAATCCAATCTGTTCACTCACGTAGGAGGAACACTTATTTATAGAAATAAACTAACTACCTAACTCTAACAGAGAAAGAAGTGGACATAAATGCTTCCTAATACCGAGGAACAAACTTCTCATAAATGAAAGCATATATGTTCAACCGATTCAGAGAGAATCTAGCATTCCACTCTTCCTAGATTGATGACCATTTGGATTTCCTCCCAACGACCCAGACAGAGAGACTTTGTTGGTACAACTTCCTCGATGTCGTGCTGGAAATGGACTTTACTACAGGGTCGAGATCTGCTACGCTTGACTTGTTCATGCCTCTTTCAACATCCTGCAAAACACATGGCAACAGAAGCAAAAGAAAGCATGCATATAATAACACGATACACATTCATTAATCACACACATTAAATCCATTTCATTATCCAAAAACCACGTGCATCATATCAGTCAATTGGGAGGTCAAATAGGGCAATAAATATAGACACATAGAGATGTTAAGTTGTAGGAATATAGGAATGTGTTGCCACAGGATACTACCCGATTTTAGATAAAAAAAAATTTAATCAAAGAGTTTAAACAACCATTAGCAAAAGAGTAAGGGTATTTAAAAATACATCATGATATTCAAATTATGAGCATATTTCGGGCTCATCATTTTCCCCCTACTTATCCTAATGATGGTCCTCCAGCATTAAGCTTTCTAGTTGTTTCTCTGAAATCGATAGGAGTAGCATGGCCCTACATTGAAGTTCCAAACTTGTAGTAGAAGCCTTTGTAAATTTTCCATCTCTCATACCTGCGAGCTTTTGTATCTTCATTAACATTTGTAGCCAAATAAGGGTACAGTGGCCACATCAAAACTGGAGGTCGAAATGCTAATGGCAACCATAATTCAAACCTTTCCTAGAGACCCAACTGTATATACCTTTTTGACCTTCCGATGGCTGCTCTAAAGTTCAGAGGGCTATGAGGCTTAGATTTTCTCAAACCAACAATCAGTTTTTCCCATCTTGTTTTAATTTTGGAAGATGAAAGCTTCCAAAACAAATATGTTTGGTCTTTGAATTCATCATACACTTGCTTCTTGAGATCAAATATTTTTATTCTTGCTACAGGATCATAGAATCCATATGCAACAGTAAGCCAAGTTCTCATAATTGTTTGGGGATCTGAGCTTTCAGGTCGCAGGGGAATAGGTTCTTTCCTTTCAGCCTCTTCATAAGCCTCTAATTGCTTCCCATAGTTAGTTTCATTAGTCGCCCAAGACATGAGTGACCTCAGATGAATGTCACCAATGTAGAGAAGTGGATTCCATTCTGTTTCAAAGGGGATTAGCAAACCATGCAGATAAAATTCACATAAAGAATTTCTCAGCCAATTGGGTGTTGTTTGATATGCATCATAAAATTCTTTAGCTGAGTGAATGTCATGGTCCAAATTTTTGGAAGTTCTCATCAATTGGAACCACAAAAATTTATCTTTAAGGCACATTGCATATTCCCTAGGTGGTGGCCTACATTCCATAATTTTTCCACCTACCTTCATCATTTCATTCATTTTCTCTTTCATTTCCTGGATTTCCTATTTTTGTCTTTCAATTTCTTTTTTCAATTTCTTCTTCTCTTCTTCCCAAAGACTTTGTCGAAGTTTATTTCTAGCCAAATGGCAAAAACTCAAAGTCTGAAGTGTAACAGGCCTCTAGGTAATCCTAAGATATTCTAAATATTCAATTAGCAACGTCCTTTTATACACAACCAATGCACGACAAGTTTCATAGGGCAATGGTGTTTCATTGAATACTTCAGTTTGTTCAAGTCGTTCTTCCTCTTGCTGCTCAGGAGGAGATTGTGCTTCTCCTAAAATTTTCTCAACTGCATCAGCTAAGTCATTAAGACTTGGCATCCTCCTTTCATTACCACAACCATGTTGTGCTTCCTCAACTTCCTCTGTTTCAGTTTGCAATTCCCCAAGAATAACAGATGAACTGCGTTGAACATTCTCAAATACACTCTGAGAATCATCATGACTAGACTCCTCAGATTCCTCAAAAATGACTGTAATTTATGGTTGAATGGAGGTTGGGGTAGCTTTATTTTTTTTCCTTGTTGAAGTTCTTTTTGGCAATGTAGCAATCGCAGGAGGCTCTCTCGCAGTTTTCCTCTTTCTAACTTACCTAGAGGATTCAGACTCAGCAGGAGAGAATGATGATGAAACTATGGTGGCAACAGGTGTTGCTGCAAGGGAAAGCGGGGTAGAACATTTTCGCTTTTGTGTATGAGGGCTTGTTTCTAGGGTTTCTTTAGCCCTAGATGACTCTCCTACCTTCGTTTTCCCTTTTTATTTTCTTGTAGCAGACCTGGTTTTTACTTGGGTAGAGGACTCTAGTGTGGAGGTTGCAGGACTAGGTGTTGCAAGAGCAGATGATTCTTGCTCTGCTTCCCTACTCGTAGATTCTACTCTCGGGTAAGTGCACCAAGATGGTTCCCAAAAAGGGGACTTAAGTGGACAACTTTTTCCTGAAATCGGGAAATACTGACCTTAGATGTGAAATTGAGGATACTTACACTCAAAATTTTGAGATGGAAAGAAAAGAAGGATTCAAGTGCTCCGAGTCTACTTTCTAAACTACTAATTTATTTTGAAAATGATTGAGATTAAGGGGTTCAAACAAGGGACGTACACAAATTGGTGTTGTTTTTGTCAGAAAAACGTAACATAGCAACTCTTGTATGACCCTCGTACGGTGAACTTTCTTTTAGTATTTTTAAAATCGCAATGGTCAGAAGTTAGCTAATAGTATGTAGTTAATGCATGATTTTTTTGATAATTTTTTAATGAATATTTGATTTTTTACTAATTTGCGAACTGGACATATCCTGAAAATAGAATTTGGCCGTGCTACCCCTACAAATTTTGGAAACTAATTGATTTGTTTTTTTTTTAATTTTTTAATTTTGTAGAATGGAGTCTAGTTTCTAAAAATGTAATTTATTTGAAAAATTGATGAACGGCTAATTTATAATGAAAAAAATACCAAACACTGCTTTTTGGCAAAAAAAAAGACATATAGATAAAATAAATTATGGATGAAAGACTTAACATTTTCAGAAAGTGAAAAAAATTACATCGTTGGATAGCTAAGAGATAACCCAACATTACCCATGTGCTCGATTTTTTCGATATTGAACCACGTGCAATCCTGACAGTGAGCACGAACTCGATAATGAGAAATATGGTGGATTTCTTAAAAACACGTCTTTGGTCGTTGGGAATGCCCTCCAAACCTTTGGGTTGGAATTCCAAGGCAATACCAAGCTTAAAGTTTGGTAATTCTCAAAGCAAGCTATAACGTGAGTGCGCTATAACGCGAGCGCATTATAGCTCACTTTGACATGGTTTTTGCTTCTGCGGGGAACATGTCTACTAACCCATAATGCGAGTGCATTATAATGCACTTGTGTTATGTATTACTTTATGTTAAATGCTAATATATTAATGTATGCTGATATTTTTTTATGTACATGTATTTATGTATGCTTGTATGGATGTAAGATTATATGTACAAATGTATTATGCTTGTATGTATGCATTTATGTATGTCTTTAGATGAAGGGAGAATTTAGAGAGAGTCTAGAGAGATGGAGAGGGGGTCGAAGTGAGAGTTTAAGAGAGAGGGAGTGGGAGAGAAGGGGTTGGATTGAGGGGGACTTAGCTAGGTAGGGTGGGAGGGATAGAGGGAGGGAGAGAGAGAGAGGGGGGGTCGGAGAGAGAGAATTTATGGAGAGGGAGAGAGAGAGGGGGGGTGGGAGAGAGAGAATTGAGGGAGAGGGAGAGAGAGAGAGACAAAGAGAAAGAGAGGGTTATGTAGGTAGGGTGCGAAAGGGAGAGACTTGAGAGTGTGAGAGGGAGAGACTTGAGAGTGTGAGGGGGGTGAGAGGGAGAGACTTGAGAGATAGGTAGTGAGAGGGAGTGTGAGAGAGAGGGAGTGAGAGAGGGTGGTAGGGATTGATTGAACGAGAGGTATGCAGAAAGAGGGAGACAATAGATAGAGACAATTAGAGAGGGTGGGACGGAGGGAAGGAGGGAGAGGTGAGATGCATAGATAGAGAGAAAGTGATAACAATTGAGGGATTAGGATGGAGGACCTATAGGGTTGATGGTTTCTAGGGTAGTAGGGTTTAAGGTTTGAGGGTTGATGGAATAGGTTTGATGGTAGAGGGTATTTGGTTGAGGGTATAGGGTAGAAGGTTTAAGGTTTAAGCATTTAGGGTTGAAGGGTTTGGGGTTAAGGGTTTAGGGTTAAGGGTTTACTTGGTTGAGGGTAGAGGGTTTAGGGTATAGTTTTGGGGGTATATGGTTGAAGGATTAGGTTCAGGGTCCAATGTAAGGGGTAGAGGGTTTAGGGTTTAAGGATTGAGGGTTGAGGGTTGAGAATTGAGGTTTGAGTGTTTAATGTATAGGGTAAAGGGTAGAGGGTTTAAGGGTTGAGGGTTGAAGATTGAGGGTTTAAGGTATAAGGTCGAGGGATTAGGGTCGAGGGTCCAATATATAGGGTAGAGGTTATAGGGGTTGAGAGATTAAGGGTTGAGGGATTAGGGTTTAGAGTAGAGAGTATTGGGTTGATGGTAGAGGTTAGAGGGTAGAGGGTAAAGGATTTAACAGTTTAGGGTTTAAGGGGTTAGGGTTGAGGGTCAAGGGTTTAGGGTTGAGTATTTAAGGGTTTAAGAGTTGAGGGTTTAAGGGTCAAGAGGGTTGAGGGATTAGGGTAGAGAGTTTACTAAATGGGTTTGAGGGTCGGGGGATTAGGGTTGAGGGTAGAGGGTATAGGATTGGGGTAGAGGGTAGAGGGTTTATGGGTTAGGGTTTAAGGGTTTAGGGTTTAGGGATGAGGGATTAATAA